>JAADVO010000050.1:0-77115 GCA_023335655.1 Globisporangium spiculum
CAACGTGCGTGCGTGTCCGAACTGCGAGTCGGACATTGAGAAGCAGGGAGGGTGCGCGCACATGAAGTGCTTCCAGTGTGACCAGGAGTTTTGCTGGTCGTGCCTGCGCTCCTGGGACGACCACGACGAGACGCTCTGCATCCCGCTGGCAGATTTCCGCGTGCACGGCTTTCTGGCGCCGCTTGTGCTCGTGATGAAAGGCGTTGCGGTCGGAGTTGTGGGCGTCGTGGCGCTCTCTGCAGCGGCGGGAGTTGCCGTCGTCGCGGTCGCCGTTGTGCCGCCGGTCTGTGGGTACATCCACGTGCGCAACACCATCCGCGGCCACAAGGAGAAACGTCGCCAGCGATCGAAAGTGGTCGGCCCTTTCGCTCAAGTAGACACCCCGGACGAGCATATTTTATAGCTCCACGCGCTCATGGTACTACCTGTTAGTGCAGCAGAACCTCGTTGATTGCGCTCGACCACTCTCATCATCAACGCAGACAGCTACGCGTGTTTATGAGATGCGTGGGAAGCAATACAATATACATTTACAATCCAAGTGTAGATGCGCCGCCATCAGACCTTGCTCACAGTCGCGATCTCATTCTGCCATAATGGCAGGTCCATGTCGATCACCAGTTCAATGAGCCGACCAGCAATGTCATCGCCACCGCTCAAGCGTTGAGCAGCAGCCACTTCTCTGCGCAATGGCTTTGTGTGATGGCTGCATCGCGAAATCCCTTTGAACCCTCGCAATCAATGATTGCATTTAGGCTCTGAGCAATCACGAGAATTCGAGATTGCACAGCGATCGCTGATCGATTCTGTGCGAAAGCAACTCACGCAAGTATCAAAATATTTTTGTCATAGATCGACCATGAATGGCGTTCGTTACCTGTTGATCCTGTCCTCGGTATTCTCCCGTGTAGTTCCAGCCAGCCATCTCCACTACAATATACAATATGCACTGGACAGGACAAGCTCCGCGGCGTGACGCATCAAAAGACCGATAGCACCCGAGCTCAGAGCATCATCACGATGTAAAAAAGCAGAAAATCAATCAATTTACAGGTGGCTTGGGACAAGCTAAAAGCAAGCAGCTGGTACCCTTTTGTGCAGAAGCAAACCCAACACCTCTCGTCAGCGAAGGAGGCTCGCGCGGAGCGAGTCATCTGGATTAGCGCTGTGGTCGACGCCCTTGGAGAAAAACAGACTCCGTGTGCGGTTGCCAGAGGCGCCACGCGATCGTCGTCGAAGCGGAAGTCGTCGGTTAAAGTACAGAATCGAGATCGACGGGAAGATCTCGAGCAGCGCGTAGTACACGAAGACAATCAACCACGTGCTGCTGTCGTGGAGCTGATGCCTTTCCGTGGACAAAAAGATTTGCAAGGCACAGCGCGTCATGAAGCAAGACGTGCAGATGGAGGTCATCAACGCGAGCTGGGTACACAAAAAATTCATCAACACGCGTTAGTCACTCAACAGATTCCGGGAGTATAGGATTTGAAGGGTGCCAGAATCAACTCACCTCTTTGAGCTTTCTGGAACGGATTCCGAGCTCCACTGGCACAGATCTACAGGTGAGCAAGACCACAATGAAAGCAAATCAGTTGAGATCATGTCGAGACTATGAGAAAACATGGTTTATACGCCATATCAATAAGCACTCACCGCAACTCCACATAAGCTTTTCTTCCGTAGTAGATGAACCCCGTCGTGACAATCAAAAACATCTCCATATTCAGAATTGCTTGGCTCTTGGTGAAAAACGCCCCTGCATGGAAAAAAAGAAGCGCGACATGGTCAGCAGCAATTACGAAACTAAGGATACCATGAGGTGTGAATGTGATTCTTACGTTCGCTGCGCCAAGCCGACGCGTAAAAGACCCAGAACAGCCCTTGGACGAACAGCACAATCTGCAATAAGCAGCGAAATACGCACAATAACAGCGATCCATGCCAGCGCATAATAAATGTCAACATATCCGATCTCTGGGGAAGTGCCGAATGTTGGTTCAATACACGAAAACGTACCGCAATCAGCGCTTTCACCATCGGCTTGACAAACGACGATAGGATGACGATCTGGTCCACTGCGTTGTAGTACACTTCCGCCCAGAACTGCATCAGCAGCGCGTACACCGCGAAGAGCGCAAGGATCGGCAGCTGGTCTAAAATGTAAAAGAGGTCACGCTCGGCCGTACCGCACTTGGACGTGTTGATCTCACCCGTGAGCACATCGCACCAGTCGTAGCCAACGAGCGCCAGGAACACTGCGCGAACTGATGCAAGAGCATTACCACGCACAGCAGCCGCAACAGCATCACATTGTGCGATATACATCATACAGTCAGTAACACAGCCAAGATCACCATAAACAGACACACGTGGAGATCCAACGTACTCAGCGTCGCGAAGAACATGAGCAGGTGGATCATCTTCTGCACAGTCCAGGGGCGATACCGACAGCAGTTGCGCACAAGCTGCACGGCTGCCACCATCGCCACCAACGCATACGCGAAACTGTCGACGAGGAATGCTGCGCCGACACCCATCGCCTCGCCCTCGGCATGCAGCAGCAGCGCTACAGAGAATCCGCGCATTCTCTTTTGCTCGGCGAAGAGAATCAATTGTGGCTTCAATCGGAAGCGCGGTTTGTTCGATACAATCAGTATAGGGATGATGTCCTGATACAAAACAATAGCGAGCAGTCGCAATTCAATTTGTGAATAGGAAAAATTCAATGTCTAATGTTTGGCTCGCTTGTTGGCACAAGCATTCGAATCTGTGGATAGATGTGAGTTTCTGGTCATTAAAATCAAGATGGTACAAAAGCAAAAGTAACCAACAATTCATTTTGGGTAAGGACCATCAAACATCGCAAACCAAGTACAAATCATTTTTGAATTGCTGAAAGCGCAAGGCAACTTGTGCAAACGGCAACTTTCAGGCAAACGGCAGCATTGCTGAGGACGATGACGATGGCGGTGGTGGTGGAAGAAGACGGCGCGGCGACGCATGCAGAGATCGCGCAGCTCTGGGAGCTCGCATGTGTGCTAGCGACGCACGATATGATCCCGCAGGCGATCACGAGTCTCGAGGTATTGTCTCTGCCGTTTGCGAGCGATTTGTTGCACAGGTGTTGAAGCTGTGGACGTTCTGACAAATGGCTGCAATCTGATGTAACATTTATTCACACAGGCGGTGTGTGGAATCGATGCAGCCAAGCTCGGTGCTGCTGCGCAACAGTTCGTGCTCCATGCGAATGTGTTGCTGGCAGAGATCTGCGTGGTGACGCCGCCGTCCGCAACGAATAGCATCAGCCGCAAACTGTGGCGGAAGCGGCTGGCGAGAGCTGAGAGGTGCATTCACATCGTCGAGCAAGCTTTGCAAGCGAAGTCTGACGCGATTACGGTGCGTCATTAGCTTATCGTTGCAGTCAGTGGTGATGTGATTTGTGTATTACAATCCAGCCACTGATCCGACCATGCTACTCTGCATTTGCCCCACAGCACGAATGGCGCTATCGTCTGTTGAAGACCAAGTACTTGCTGACGGAGCTCTCGAAGACCGAGCGCGTGGTGAAGAACCGACAGATCTTGGAAATTTTATGCGCAGCGATAACGTTCTGCGCAAGCTGCGATAGCAAAAGTGAGGAAAACGCAGTTTCGTCGGCAACGTTCAAAGCGTACTTTCTTGGGAAGTTGAGAGCGCATCTCGCGAAGCTGCACGCAGCGTCATTGCTCGCAAAATACCCAGAGAATGCAGAGCCCCACTCTGGATTTCTGCAGAACCTGCAATTTGTGCAACGAAGCTTTCCAGACCAGTTCGACAGCACGTTTCAGGTACGAGGGTCCAAACGGTGGGATGGCGCTGCTCGGCTGTTGGTATGGTGACTAACAGTATTTGTTGTTCTTTCGATAATGTCGACAGTTGTGGCTAGTCGAGATTTCCTGTCATGCGTACGCCACATCTTTCTACTTTGAAGGTGGGCATGAAGTTTTCAGCCGAATCAAAGCTGCCGACGATTTCTTCAAGAGCATAACAACCCGCACGAACGCAAGTCGCGAGATGCGAGTTTACCAGCTGGTCATTTCAGGGTTTTACTTTCTCAGGTAAGCAAAACTGCATTCACATACGTCGGACATGGATACCGTGAACACTCGAAATCTGACAAACTTGCTTGGATGTGACAGAACGGGGGAAGTGAAGAAGATCACACCTCTCTTGGATGAAATCAAGGCACTCCTGAATGCACCGGACACCAAGCCGACTGGGATCCTGCAAGAGTCATACCTCAACAGCGTCATCGACGGACTGAAGCTCCACGTGATGTCCCGTAGTGATCCGTGTGAGGCTCTCGCATTTTCGATGAAAGCGATTCACCAAGTGCAAACCAATATTCAAACGTACACATCAAACAAGAGCATTCAGCTGATGCTCATCGCGACGCTGTTCGATATGCTCTACGTGCACTGTCGTCTTCAGGCGCAGCAGTGCAGATACTTTGAGTTTGGACTGAGCATTGCCCAGATGTTGCAGCTGTTTGCGACCAACAAAACCGCGCTCGAGTCGACCATTTTCTACAAGCTTTTCGTCGCGCGATGCCACATTCTGATTGCGAAGGTAAGCAGCGAGCGGTTACATGTCCAGTGCTGCCATTGCTTTTTGAAGCGCTTCTCTTATTCACAGTTCTTTTTGTGTTTTGGTAGTATGCTGTTGCGGTTGGCAAAGTGAAGGAGACGGTTTTTAACATCAACTACGTCATCGAGAAGCTGCTTCCTCCGATCGCTTCCACTACCACGTCGTATCCTGACGCCTATTTATCAGTGTGGGTCGAAGCGCTCGACGTGTTGACCTACTGTGGAAGTGCAGCTGATCCGAGCTTTACAACTCCGTCGCCAAGTGGGTCGTCAGCTCCTCAGATCAGACAGTTCTGTCCGAATGTCGTGCTTCTGGAGTTTGGTGCGAGGATCCTCGAGATGGACGGTTTGCGAAATCTCGTCTACAGTGGCTGCAGCGTCGAGCTCCGAGCGAAGGTAAGAAAACCTTCAGCATTGGTCAAACGGATGGCATCATCAGAGTAAACCAACTAACTCGTCCTCATTGTGCCACTCTTCTTTTGTCTTGCAGTACGATCTTGCGCTGGCGAAGTGGTTGTGGGGGTCCCAAGAGCTGGCCGTCGATTCAGTGAATGCAGGCAGCAACATTGACCTTGGACGGCACCTCGCTCTTGAGAATCTCCGACCAAGCTTGCTTACGATTCTCCACGAATCGCTGGAACACATGGGGAACCACGTAAGCTGCAGCGAGACTATCGCCGAGCTCATGGCGCTGTTCGGACCAAAGCTGATCGAGTTCAAGAAGGTCGAAAACGGCGAAGAAACGCTAAAGAACGCAGTTCGGATCAGTCTGCACGCCAAGAATCTCTTGCTCCAGAACCGTTTACTGGTCGAAATCTTCCGTCTCTACAAGTCCAAGCAGCTGATCGAAGCGCAAGCTACGACCGCTGAGAAGTACGAGAAGAAGCTCAAGCTGCTGCAGAAGCGGGTCGCTCAAGCGCAAGCCGAGACTGCTCGCAACAAACTGATCCTTCGATGGAAGGGCGGCGAGCCATCGAGTGCTGAAGCTGGCAGCGGCAGCAAAGGCACTGTTGCGTGAGTGATAGTGATGACGGCGAATCAAGAGAGCCAAGCTCATGCATTGATATCACGACCATAACGTTACACTTATCTATTATGAATTACTCCATCCCTTCTGACAACGGACAGAGACATAGTCGTCATTATCCCCCCGTCCATCTGCGCTGCATTTCCTTGCTTCTGACGCAATCTCATTTCTCCTCGGTCTCAGCTTGATAACATTGTTGTTCTACAGCCTTGCGAGCGCTCCCGCCGTGTGCTTTGCGACTTGCTGCATGGGCACGGAATCCGCGCGCATCGCCTGGGCGACTGTCGATCCAGCAGCTTCCGACTGTTTTTCAGGCGAGCACAACAAAGCACATTCGTCAGCCACTGTGCGCGTCCTGGACACCCAAAAGACCCAGTTGATTACACACAAACATACCATGAAGCGCAGCTCGTTCTGGAAGGAGACGGTGAAGTTGCCGACGATCAGGTTGCCGATGCGCTCCAGCGCGCGGAAGAGCTCGGCCTTCATCGTGGACATGACTTGCTTGCTGCTTTTCTCGTCTCGTCTTTGGGCTTTGAATGCAAAATGAGTGAGTTGAGCCAGCAAAGTTCAAAGTGCACTTGTCAACTAAACCCAGCGGCAATGATGCATTGCCAGCCCTGAAGTAAGCTGGTTATTACTTCAAGGTCAGGAAGCAGCTGGGTTATGCTACTTCTGAGACTAGATAGGCTTCTTTTTTTGCAAAAGCTACTTCTGGGACAGTGCATCCATCTGGTTTTGGTGACAGCACCGCAGCACTGCAAGTGACAGTTGACCCAGCATCTCTCTACAAGAACAGGAATGAGCCCAGAATCTCTCTCTACAAGAACAGAAATGGCAGCAAACCTCGCAATTGCCCAAGGTTTTTCGCTCTTGTAGAGAGAGATGTTGGTGGCTGCCTGTCCTTGCTTGCTTGTCGCTTTCACCTCGCTTAATTCCGAGGAAAAAACGCTGTGTTGCTTTTCCTCTTGCTGCTTTGTCCCATAGTCGGGCGAAGTGAAGCTTGTCATCAGGCTTGAAGAACGCGTTACTGTCACAATTCCGACGTCCAGCACAAGCAGAAAAAGCAGAACGCCATGCGAGCCAAGTACGTCCGCTTCATCTATAGCAGCAGCGCTATGGGCGGCGGCGGGCGGTCGGGCGGTGGACGCAGAGAGCAATGAGGCTCCTTCACGGTCTCTCTCTCGCTCTCTCTCTCTCCATCTCTGCGCAGCTTGCGCCGACCGAGCCGCGCGCAGCCAGCTAGCCAGCCCCACACTTCAATCTCTCGCTCTTGTTTCCATTTTTCTTGTTCTCACCCTGCATTCTGCTATATGTGTGCTGTAGAAGGAAACTGTGGGTGGAAGTCGTCGGCGCGCGCAACCTCGAGAGCCATCAATCGCTGGACGCGTACTGCGTCGTGCAGGTTGTCGGCAGCGCGCGAACAACAAGAAACGCAGCAGGATCAGCACTAGCAGGGAGTGGTACTGCTAAGAATACTAGAAATGGTCCTCTGCTGGCGTCCAGATCGACGTCAGTCCAGTCGAGTGGGAGCGGCGCTGTGTGGGCGCACGCGATTGAGCTTGATCTTGAGGCGTCGCTGGCAGATCCCAGTGGGAATGGTGGTAGTGCTGGCGACGATGATGACGAGGCGACGATACGCGACAGCCGTGTGGTGGTGCAAATATTCAACGAAAAGAATTTCTTCTTCGACATGTTCCCAGCCAGTGGGGGCAGTTCAAGCGGTGGCAGGAAGAGCTCCGTAGACGCAAGCAGTTGCAGCGAGAGCAATGAGGTTGCTACTGACGACGAGATCCCAGCAATAAACCCAACACCCGCGTGCGAGACGGACAGCGAAGATGAGGAAGATTGCAGTCGAGAACTGGAACTGAAAACTGCCTGGGTCCATCAATCATCAGGCAACCGCACCGGAGAGTCAAGTCCAGCAGCAGCAACCAAGAAGAAGCAGAGTTCATCATACACTGAAGCGCGCTCAGAGCTTTTAGAAGGAGCAGATGAGCCGCTCGGGTTTCTGGAAGTTAACCTCGCACAGTTTTGCAAGCCATCTCGGATCGCGACCGACGCGTGGTATGTGCTGCGGGGCATGCGATCTGGCGAGGTTCGCATTCGAACCCTTTGGATGGACGAGAAGACCCTTGGTCACTTGATCGATGACGATGTGGACACCACAGCGGCGGCTAACGCGCGAGAAGCTGTGTTTAAAGAGCACATCTACGGACTCGATATGCGCGACCACTACGGATTCAAGATCTCAGAGCATGCGCGAGAGGAGTGGGCACATCTGCGGTCGTACGAGGACTGTCGAGAGGAGCGGCGTGTGAGCGACTGGGAGCTGGCGTTCGGTGCTCACTTCTTCTCGCTATACCGTGGTGATGCTGCGAAAGAGAACTCAGTTGTGCGGCAACTCGCTCGTGCAGGGATTCCGCGATCCTGGAGAGAGCAGGTGTACATGGACCTATCAGGTAAGATGACCTGTTGCTTGCTTGAATGAGCTCTTCTGCCTCCAGATATTGAACTTCTAATCTGATGTCTATTGAATACAATGAATACGTCAGGTGCGCGAGAAAAGCAGCAGAATGCAGGCGTCGAGCACTATAAATCGCTTGTCGAGCAATCTGAGACGACTGATTCCCTGGCGTTCCGACAGATCGAGCTTGACATTGACCGCACGTTTGGGCACTCGGGCACGAAGATCTGCACCGAGACTGGTCGGTCGGTGCTGAGACGTGTTCTTCGAGCCTATTCGCTCCGGAACCCATCAGTTGGCTACTGTCAGGTATGTTGAGGGTTTGACTCTGCAACAACATCATGGAGCCTAGCGTCTAATCGAGTTTGTCCTGCTAATCCTTCTCTGTACGCACGAGCAGGGTCTTAATTTTATTGTGGGGTTCCTGACCCTCGCGGTAGAAGAAGAAGCAGCATTTTGGCTGCTTGCTGTCATCTGCGAAGACTTGTATCCGGGCTACTATACGCCGACGATGGCAGAGACCCAGACGGACATGCTAGTTCTGAAAGAACTGATCGCAGACGAACTTCCCGAGCTCGATGCCTTCACAGCTGAGGTTGGACTCCCTCTTGAGCTGCTGGGCTCTCAGGTAAGAGGATTACTTCTTCCTTTCAGTCATTTCTGTCTTGAATACCCGCGAATCCTAACTCTTGCCTTATCTTTGTGTGGCAGTGGCTTTTGTGTTTATTTACCACCACTTTCCCCAGCGAGACCGTGTTTCGGATATTCGATTGCATCTTCACGGAAGGTGCGGATTTCGTGTTTCCTGTCATCATCGCGCACTTGCGTCGCCTCGAGCGCACGTTGATCGGTTTGGAAGACTTCCAGGCGGTGCTATCCGCTATGAAAGATGCGGAGAATGCGCTGCTCGACGCGGACGGCTTCATGGCTGACGCCGCGCAAGAAGCCGATCGCATTGAAGAAGACCGCATCCTGGCGCTTCGTGTGCGACATCGCGAGTCTGTACGAGACGAGATGCAGCGTGCAGCGCGTGCTCGTGCGCTGAACCGACAGCTCGCGGTGGTGTACCAGATCCCAGCGTTTTCGACGTACGCTGCGAACCTGTTGCGCTTTTTCCACGAAGAAGCCGAAGTGTCCTCGCGGTCGGACGTCGCGTTCATCCTGACGCTGCTGTGCCACGGACTCGTGTGGCTGGCGGAGCACTCAAAGAGATGGCAGCGCTGAGAACAGCAAGCAGAAGAAGAAGAGTAAGTGCCATGTTGAATAATTAATTTGCGTACAGCGTAGGATAGTAATGTGTGTATGACTTTCAAGGTATGATGGAACTGCTGGTGCTGTTGTTTTTCGAATATAAATGTGCAAGTTACTTATTTAAGAGCTCTTGGAAAGCAGGAAGGGGTTTGTCTATTCCTTATATCTACTTCTTGCCGCGCTTCATGGCCGCCGCAGACGTCGGTTTCTTCGCTGGAGCTCCTTTCTTACCTGCGGCGCCCTTCGCGTCCGCCTTGCGCTTCGTGCCCGTGGACGGCAGCACCGTAAAGAAGCTGTCGAGACGCTTCTGCGACTGCGTGCTCTTGGACTTTTTCAGGCGCTCGATGGCGCTCGTGACGCGCGCCGCCTGGAAGCCGTGCTTGTTCACGAGAAAGTCGAGCAGCTCCTCCTCCATCGGGTCCTTCCATTTGATGTCCACCTCGCCGATGTCCACGACCTCGGGCGTGATGAACATCTCGCGCGCTTGCTTATAGATCGGGTTCTCGCCCAGCCACTCGTCCGGGATCGTCACGCCCTTGCTGTTGCTCTTCTGCAGTGCCTCGATGTAGTTCTCGATGGTCTTGTGCTCCTTGATGCCGGCGAACGCCTTCTTTGGACCGATGCCGCGGATCGTGTCGCAGTAATCGCAGCCGCAGAGGATACACAGGTCCACGAACTGCTCCTTCGTGAGCCCCAGCTCCTCTAATGCGCGATCGAGCTTCACTTCCAGCACTGGCACTTTCTTCGCCGCAGCGAAAGTCAGACGGCGGTACAGCACGGGTGAGCCGAAAGTGAGTGCGTCCATATCTTCAGTGCCCGACGCGAACACTTTTCCGTTCAGCGCGAGCACTGCGCACGTCGCTTCGGCTTCACATGGTGCAGTGAGCACCGGAACGCCCATGAGGCGCAGCAGCTCCTTGCAGTCCTCGCTGTGCTGCTTCGTGGCGCGCACCAGGCGCTTGTTGAAACGATCGATGTCTTCCGTGTTGCCGCTCTCGGTCGCGGCGTCGAGCCCCTTTTGCGCTTCCGCGCGACGGTCGCTACGCTTCGCGAGCTCCCCGCCCTTCATCGTCGGCGGCTTGCCATCGAACACGTACACGGGCTTGATGCCGCTCTCCATCATGCGGATCGTGCGCGAAAACATGCCCTGCAAGTGGGACGTGACCTCACCAGCCTCGTTCGTGAGCGCCTGCGACGGACCGCCGCTGTCGCTCGACCGGATCGCGATCAGGAACTGGTAGATCGCCATACTGGCATCGAGCGCCACGGAGCGACCCGCGAGCTGCGACATCTGCGGGATCTCCTTAATGCACGTCGGCGCCTCCTCCTGGAGCAGCTTCATCAGTCCTTTAATTCCCATGGCTCTCTATCTATCTATCTATCAATATGTCTATCTGCGGATGAGGGTGAGGCTAAGGCCTGCTTCTTGTGAAATGCCAATGTTTGCAGCAGCAAATGTGCTCTTTCAGAGTTCTGATGACCAATTAAGCTTTTCTTGGCGGCAACATTTTTTGCGCGCCAAAGTGAGTGCAAAAGCAGCTGTTTGTGGAAGTAGGACCCTTTCTTTTAAACCTTGGCGCCTGCGATGCGGTACTTTGGGCCGAAGTGCACCCCTTCCTTATTTAACGGCTCAACATGTTGCTGTTGGTTTGGGCGTTATTTCGAAATGCACGCGCGTGGGAATCGCATGTGCGATTGAATGAGTGCGCTTTGAGCGAATCAGGAAGATTCTTTTAAATAGAAATTTTGAGCCAAGTGAGTACTTTCATAACCAACAGGAGAAATGCCAATTGTACGGTTTTAAGGGAAACGACCAGTCGCTCTTCTTGCTCGCGTCTGTACACTGTGACTCATTTTGCTCACAATCCCAATGTTGCCCGAAGGTGACGCAAACGAACGTCAAAAGATTTACAAATCAAAATCAGCTCAAAAAGCTCCCATTCCTCATTCCGCATCACTCCACCAGCGGCACACAAGTCCAGAGATCCTCCGACTTGAGTCTCCACCATGAGCATGAGCAGCGCAGAGAACCTCCCACAGCTCTCGGAGCTCTTCATTGACGGCGCGTGGATCACACCCGCGAAGAAGCAGTACTTTGACGTGCTCAACCCGGCGACCGAGCAGGTGATCCAACAGGTCGCGCGCGGCACCGCGGAGGATGTCGACCTGGCTGTCGCTGCCGCCCAGCGCGCGTTCGCCTCCTGGGGGGAAACCACAGGTAACGAGCGCGCCGTGTACCTGCGCGCGATGGCGGACGCGGTCGAGAAGAAGATCGACGCGCTCAGTCGCCTCGAGACGCTCGACTGCGGCAAGCCGCTACCGGAAGCTGTGTGGGACATGGAAGACGTCTCCGGCTGCTTCCGTTACTACGCAACCGCGGCCGAGAACTTGGATGCGCGCCAGTACGAGAAAGTAGACCTGCCGCTTGAGGACTTCCTCGGAGCGCTGCGCTTTGAGCCGGTGGGCGTTGTGGCCGCGATCATCCCGTGGAACTACCCGGCGCTCATGGCGCTGTGGAAGATTGCGCCGGCGCTCGCTGCGGGCTGCACTGTCGTGCTCAAGTCGTCCGAGCTCACACCGCTGACGGCGCTGCAGCTCGCGCAAATTGCGTCGGACGTCGGTCTCCCTGCGGGTGTGCTCAACGTCGTGAGCGGGTATGGCCCAGAGGCCGGCGCGCCGCTGGTTTCGCACAAGGACGTCCACAAGGTCGCGTTCACGGGCAGCGTCCCCACCGGTCGCGCCATCATGACGTCCGCTGCGGCCGACATCAAGAAAATCTCACTCGAGCTCGGCGGTAAGTCGCCCGCGATTGTGCTCGACAAGGCGCACATCGAGCGCACGGTCGAGTGGGTCATGTTCGGCTGCTTCTGGACGAACGGACAGATCTGCAGCGCCACGTCACGCCTGCTGCTGCAGGAAGACATCGCGGACGAGTTCATCCGCCGCCTCGTGCAAGAAACCGAGAAGCTCGTGGTCGGCGACCCGCTCGAGAAGGGTGTCCAGGTCGGACCGCTCGTCAGCAAGGCGCAGCAGCAAAAAGTGCTCGCGTACATCGACGGCGCGGTGCAAGAAGGCGCGACGATCGCGGGCCAGGCGATGCCCGCGGCCATCGGCACGCACGCGAGCGGCTACTTCGTGCACCCGACAATCCTCACGAACGTGAAGAAGCACATGAAAGTGTGGACCGAGGAGATCTTCGGCCCCGTGCTTTCGGTGATGACGTTCAAGACCGAGGCCGAGGCGATCGCGCTCGCGAACGACACGGAGTTCGGGCTGGCAGGCGCCGTGTTCACGTCTGATGACGCGCAGATGAAGCGCGTGACCAAGGCGCTGCGCGTGGGCATTGTCTGGAACAACTGCTCGCAGCCGTGCTTCGTGCAGCTGCCGTGGGGTGGCATGAAGAAGAGCGGCACGGGTCGCGAGCTCGGCCCCTTTGGGCTGGACGCGTATTTGGAGCCCAAGCAGATCTGCACCTACGTCGCGGACAAGCCCTTTGGCTGGTACACGAGTGTGTAAGTTAGTGAGTGGCTCTTCGCTTTCAAACTTTGTCTGTTGATGGTTCTGTCTTTGAAGACACAGAGCTTGTAATGTTAGGCTAGGAAGTCCTAAAACATGTGCTTACCTTACCTACTCTGTTCTACCTACCTTGCTTACCTTACCTTCTAATAATTCAATGTTGCGTGGCAAAGATGCACAAACGCAGTGCCCACGTAGTATCGCTCTTCATCTTCTTCTTCTTCCTCTTGGGACGCGTCGCGCACTCCGCCTGCGCGCAGATCACCAGAGAGCAAGCGTACTTCCAGCACGCCGTCCGGCTGCATTTCCACCCGTGGACCTTTGTTCTTCGAGTAGCGCTTCTGGATCCTTCGGATGTGTCCGCAGCCAAACGGCGTGAGCACGGGGTCGCCCACGCAGAACGGCGTTCGCAGGATCGCATTGCGGAGATCGCTGGCACTCGATGACGTCTCCGGTCCAATGTCGCGCACTTGGATCAGTCCGTAGCCGAACGCAAAGCGCACGCAGCAGAAACCTGCGTCAAAGCGCGTCTTGCGGATGATTCCGACGCCAAACGGGTGACAGCGAACCAGACTCCCCGTCGAGAGGATGCAGTTGGGGGACAAGTACGCTTCGCGGCTCCAGGGAAACTTGACCTCGATCCGCTTGTCGACGACGCGAAGCGCTGTGACTACACCAGGACCGTAGATTGTTGCGATCATGTTGCCGACATCTACACGAACAAGCAAGTGATAGGAAAAGAGTGAGATGAACGATGGACAGGTTAGTGACTAGGCAATCGAAATCAACCAAGAGATGCAAGTACACACTTACGAGCATTCGGAAGCAGCGCCTGGAGGTCGCTCGCAAAACTCAGGCCTTTTCGGAACAGCAGCGACTTGACCACTTTGACGTCGAGACGGAATCGGTTCAGTAACGAGAAAATGTACTCGGATGACGAAGCGCTCGGGTCTTCACCCAGATACCGCGCAGTCGACTCCCATACCGAGTTCATCGTCTCGAGCTCCATCTCCAGGTCCTCGTACGCGGATTTGATCTCCAGCAGGCGTCGACGCATGTCTGCGATGAACTTGCTGTCCATCGTGTACTCGCGCGGGACGTACCTTGCAGAGATGCCTGTGCTATTCGGGTTCGTATCAGCATCATCACTGGCTTCGTCACCGTTTGACGACTGCTTTGAACGACCTTGTTTGATCGCAACTAGCAGCGCTGCTTGAGGATTCACTTGTGGTGGTGTCTGTGATGCACTTCCATTTGTAGCAGGACTATCGCCGGAGTCATCTTGAGACTCTTGTCTCTTTCTTATTAAAGCAAGAAGTGCAGCGTGGTTGTTGCCACCATTTGCAGCTGGTGTGTGAGCTTGGCCTTCACCTGTCCCTGTTACTGTTGACAATGTCGACTGATCGTTCCGTTTCTGGATCGCTGCGAGCAGTGCAGCTCGTGGATTCTCAGGCTGAGGTTGCACAAGCTGCTCTTTCTGTTCAGCATTACTCGCTGGTTCGTCGTGTTGTTGGTCAGCGCCTTGCTGCTGTTGGCGCTTCACGATTGACTCCATCAATGCCGAGCGACCATCGCTTGAATTCGTCGCATTGCTGTCGCTTGAGCCAGTCGATTCAGACGAAGGTGATGATGGCGCCTGCTGTTTCCGATTCTTCAAAGCATCCATAAGTGCTGACCGACTATCGACTTGGCTATTAGTCATCGCTTTTGTCTCTCCTAAACTTTCAGGCTCCGCCACCGGCTGCTGCCGCTTTTCAATCGCTTCCATCAGTGCTAAATGGTTCGTTGGTCCCGGTAACTCTGGCTTCTTCCCATTCTCCGCTCTCGGCTCCTTTGCAAGTTGTTGCGGTTCTTGGCCGTCTTGGTCCGATACATTTCGCTGACGGATAGCTGCAAACAGAGAGCTTCGCGGGTTTGAGGAAGGAGCCCCGCCAGCAGCAGGTCCAGGCGTCTTTGCTGCACCGTTGAACAACGGAGGGCGTCTGCTGCTCCCGCCTCCTTTGCTCTGCTGCTCCAACTGCTCTCTGTGGCGCTGCTCCTCTTTTCGAAAGCGCTGCAGGTCGCTCACCATTTCTTCTTTGATCTCGTTCTCAATCTGCGAAATGCCGCTCTGCAGCGCCTTGAACTGCGAGACGCAGATGAGGTTTGAAAATCGCTTTGCGTCTGCGAGGGAGCTGAGGTCGTTGATAAACAGCAGGATGTCGCCCTCACCTCGGTCCTGTCATACAAACAGGAAAATATTCGTTCAATCGAAAACCGTCTTCAAATCAAAGGTATTGGGAAATGACACACTGCGTACGTGGATGAGCTTGATGATAAACTGCAACAGGGTCGTCGTGCGATCAATCGACTTTGTCTCTGAAAGCTATTTGAAATTCAGAGGCAAAGGCGCGACGTGCATCATTCAAAACAAGTTAGCAGAGAGCTCAATGCCAAGAACTATATATGCAGAAAACAGGCTACCTTGAGCAAGGACGCGAGGGTCACGCCACTCGCATCGCCGAGCTCTGTTCCTGAATTCAGCAGGTTGCCGATTGCCAGAACCAGCTCGAAACAGCGCGCGAGTCGCTCACTGTGCAGAATCTCGTCACAAGCGCGTGTAATCGCCTGAATCCGATCGCGTAGCTCTCTCTGCTGGTGGTGGAACTGCGACGCAAACAGCATTGCCGCCATCTGTAGCACACAAAGAGGGAATGGCAGCCCATACAAAGACCTTAGCATTGCGACCAATTGGAGTCTATGACAAGCAATGAAAAGGGTGTTTACCTTCTCTGTCACGCGCGAAATCTCGCACATTTCGACGAGGAACCGCTCTGCAGTCTCAAGTCGCGCTCGGGAGCCTCGAAAGTCTGTGTATCGTTTCACTTCCACACTCGTCGGCGCGATTTCGTACAGGTTCGAGAGCCTCTCGGTTGTGAGGAACTCAAAGTCGCAGTTTTTCAGACTACTGATGATCTTCTCGACCCCACCGAGTGCCTTGAACTGGGACAAACCGATCGAGATGTTGTTCGAGCGACGCGAGTCCAGCGCTGAGAAGTTCCTCTTTTGCCCGCTTCCTGCTTTCTTCTCTTTGTTTTGCGTTGCGGCTGCGCTTGTCGAGTCGCCAAATAGGTGCTCCAATTCTTGAAAATCGTGCGGGGAGAGTGTGATCGGAGCAGTTTTACGCCGTGTAGTGACTCGCGTCCAGATCGACTCGCTTGCTTTCTTTGTCTCCAAGCTTGTCCAGTGCACCTTCCGAAACGCCGAGCTCCCTCTTCGATTCAGCCGGCGTGAACCAACACTTTCTCGTCTACAGCAGCAACAATATCAATGGTTCACGAATGTTCAGAAGTTGCTTTAGAGACCAAGAGAGTATAGACTGTGTGTGGAGAGGGTTTGGGTGTACCTCGCCAAAGGAGCGAGTGAACCTGTGTTTGGTCCACTAGGTCCGGCTGAGAACACCTCGATTGTCGCTATCTCGACATTGTCTTGCATCATTTTCTGCGCGACGCCGCTCGCTGGAACGCCAAAGCCGAGCATCTTGAAATATTTGTCCATCGCTGGGTCGCGTCTCAGTGCGGCATACTCGGCGCATTCGCTTTGCTCCTGGTTTTGACCTGCCGCGCTGCCGTTTCGCTTTCGCTGTCGGTCAGTACAGCAAATACACTCAGTTAGCATTACTCTGTATGAATTCATGCGCATTTTCTCCTCACTGCACCTCCATAGATACATATCTTGCAACGCACCTCATTGTCTTTCTCCTTCAAGAAGCAGCGGTCGCAAGTCTTCGCTTGAGGACCTTTGCCGTTCAACTGGACGTAGTGGCGCGAACATGGGATGCAGACGATGCTCTGGCACGCTGGGCACTGGTACTGTCGACTGAAGAACGAAAACGGCGTCATGCACTGCGCGCACGCGCTACCTGGATCCGACGACAGGATGCCTCCGACCAAATACGACACTGGGTTCGAAATCAACGAAGTTGGTATCCCAAGAATGCTGTCTTCATCTGCTTGTTGGTCGCCTTTTTTGGTTGCCGTGGCAGCGGCATCGCGGCTGCGCTGAGCCACCAAGATCTCCTTTTCTTCTTCAAGACGCACCGAGTCCATGTACTGTGCGCAGCGCTCTGCGCCAATGCTGGCAGCACGCTTCCAGCTGATTGAGCGCGCCATTTCCATGCACGCTTCCCATGCGCGCGAGTATTCTTCGTCGGACACGACTCGGTAGCGCAGCTTCACTTGCTTTGCTCGCACGATCGAGAACGAGTTGTCGAGCTTGATCGAGAGACTGGGCTTGAATTTGGTCTTCACGCGAAAGATCCCTTCAGTCCACAAATCCGAGGCAGAGATCAGCACGGGCTTTGCGAGATCACGGTCCTCGCCGAACGAAATGCACACATTGATATCTTGAACCAGCACTTGGAGCTGAATCACCAGCACCGGGAGGTTCGCTTTCAGCGTGAGCGGGACATGCACCACCGAGCCGCGACTTCCAACACAAGCAAAACAGTCACATGATCACATTGTCAGTGGACTGAACTGGAGCCAAGGCGAGCATGCACGGACGGTATTCGTACCCGATGTTGAAGTCGTGGAATGGCTGCTCATGGAGAAGATAGCGCGGCAAGGAGCAGTTCTGCAAGTATTTAATCTGGTCTGGATCCGAGTCAATGCCTCGCGTGATGGAGCTGTCGGCGTTGATGCCTTCGTTGAACTCGAGCTTCTCGCTGCCGAGCAGCGATGCCTCTGGCGCACACTGAAACAGGTTCGGCGGCACTCGATCTTCTAGATCCTTAAGTAATCCTGCTTCTTCTTCATCTCCTTGCTCTGGAAATGGAGCGAGGAGGAATGTGACAGCGTTGAGTGCACTCAGGAAAGACGCAATCTGCGTCGCGTTTGCGTAATTGAAGAGAAGCGCGTGCGGCTCGTAGTATTTCTCAACGAGCATGCGTCTTTTGGTCAAATTCTATACTCACAATCACAGTATTAAAGGTTGTGAGTGTGAGAGTTCTTGCACGAGCTCAGAAGAACACGCCACTCAATGTCAGTCAATTACGAACCTCAAATGCACGATGGAGTAGCTTCTTGTTCAGCGCGAGAAAGAGAAACGCGCGCGCTCGACCCCAACCAATGGACCGCAGTGTCTCCAGCGGCTCCAGCGCTTTGACCTCGGCGACAAGTCCGTGGTCGTCTCGCAGCACAGTTCCTGTCTCGAGCAAGAACTCGTAATAAGGCTCTTCGGGCCACTCGTTCAGAAACGATTCCTACAGTCACACACACATACACACACAAAGCAGTTTGGCAACCACATTGGTAGAAGCAAAGATTAGCGAACTAGAGTATCCACACTTCAGTGGATGTACAGCCGAATACACATCCATTCATACCTTGATGCCATTGCGCAACACTGTCTCCAGAGCCAAGATGAAAGCGCGAGCGGATCCTTCGTGCAGCGGGCTGTCGGGCTTCGCCATGAAAGACGACACCAAGTCGGTCACGCACTGCTTGAGCGTCTCGATCGCGTTGCTTTGTTCGACTTCGCTCTCTTTCTTTCCAAGAGCGCGCTCACGAGCCAACTTGCGCGCCAAATGGGGCTTCAACGTGCCTGTCCAGCGGTTCTTCTTCTTGTCCACGAGGTACTTCGCATTCGCCTCCTGCGCCGCAGTCTCTGCTGCTACGAATGCGTGTCTTGAGGTGACGAGGAATCGGTACTGAAGCCGCTTGTGGCGGACCAGCGAGTATGAGTTATCCCATCGGAACGTGTACGTACACCCCTGCTTCAAGTTGTCCAGTCGGTCCTCGACCCATGTCGGTGTTAGCGGATCGTCTTTCTGCTGCTTTTTCTTCTTCTTCAGATCGGCGGTGCTGTCGTCGCAAAAGCTGCTACTGCGTGACTTTGCTGGATTCGGCTTCACTAGCTGTCCGTCTTCATTCGCAACGCTGGCCTTGTATCGCACGAGGTCGTGCACGGGAGTGCCGTTCTCCAGCATCTGAAAGCCAATGTCGTACTCTTCGAGCTCAAACTGCCACACGAGGCACTCCTCTGCGTCATGATCGCGCGAGTCCTCTTCGTCTTCCGACCGGATGCGCACAGACACATCAGCGATGCTGCCACGTCTACGTTGAAGTTCAAAATGTCCAGGTATCAACAATACACACACACACACATACAGCAATTGAGCTCCTCGTCCACATTCAGCAGTCAGTCAACAGCTCCAGGATGAGCAGCAAGCAGGCTCAACAGCGTGACGTACCGCACATCGAGTGGGATCCATGGTGCCGCTTGCAACAGGAACGCAATGGCGCTCATGCGCGGCTGTCGTGCTTCAGGACGCGAAGGCGAAGGCGAAGGTGGCATGCCTGTCTGGTCTGCCCCCAGTCACTTCTTCTTCTGCTTGCCTCTTCTTTCGTGCCGCTTTCCTGGTTCAAAAAGAAATTTGCGCGCGGAATCCAGATTTTATGCCAATCACAAACCTTTGAATATGTTTTTAACCAATGAGAATGTGACATAGCTGGCTGAGTCTTACAGCCAAGTTGAAGACTGGGGAACAAAGCGAGAGTGATGGCTGCATATTAGAAAAACAAATGGACGTGTGTATGTGTGCATCATGAGACGGTCTTATTCAGTAGTATTGATATACGCTGTACGTGTAGCATGTAGTGGGTGTAATATGTAATCTGCGAGTGTGTGTATGTGTGCGTTGCTGGCTACAGTGATAAATACTCGCGGCGCTTGTTCATGCGCTGGAATGTCGTGGCGCAGACCGCGCCGAGCACGGAGAAGCCTCCGGCGGTGAGCGCCCAGTGTACAAACGACTCGCTGTTGTTTCCATCTCTACTAGCAGCAGCGTCAACAGCAGCAGCGTTAACAACAGCAGCGTCAACAACAGCAGCGTCAACAACAGCAGCGTTAACAGCAGCGTTAACAGCAGCGTTAACAGCAGCAGCGGCGTCGATGGTCGCGACCTCCTCCGTCATCTGGGCCAGGGTCTCGGGAGTCCGCGCGGGGAGAGGCGGGTACGTCTCTTTGTGCTTGAGCTCTTCACTCGCCAGCGCAAGCGCACGCGGCATGTTCACTGGATGGTAGTTGCAGATGTCCTGCCACGTGCCGGTCTGCGCAATGTGCGTCTGGATGATCGACGTGAACTGCTGCAGCGGGCAGTCCATCGCGCAGTTGTCGAGCTTCATGGGGGTGCGCGGACTCTGTGGGGACCACACGAAGAGGTTGATGAAGTAGCTCGCCTGCTCGCTCGTGCTGCTGCTCTGCTGCTGGCGATGTAGCTCAAAGAAGAGCGTCGTGCCCGGGTATAGCGCGGTCGAGCCGTTGAACGCGGGCATCCCTGCGCCAAAGTTGAACTTCATGCCCATCATGAGTCCGAGACCGTGCAGCAGCTCACGGTGGCCATGGAACGAGAAGTACTTGGTTGACTTGGCGCGGCTCCAGTTCGGCGCCGCGGCGTTGTTGAGCGTCTGCACCAACAGTTGCGGGAACCCTCCGATGGCAGTCGTGATCTCGCGCGGCGTCGAGTAGAGTCGTTCCATCAGGTTCTGGAACGCGAGCTGGCTGAGCTCGCCCGTGAGCTCCGGGGTGAGTCCCGGCGTCGGCGCGAGCCCTTCGTCCTGGTCAAAGATAAACATGTCGGCGACGTCCTTGATCGCGACCACATGGTCTTCGCCTTTGCCAGAAAAGAACTCTTTGCCGCAGATCTTGGTGATGCTCGCGAGCGCCTCGGCGTGCTTTGTGACGAGCTGCGTGCCTCGCGTTGCCGAGTAGTGCATCGCGTGCTCGTTCATGACGGACCAGCATGGACCGTTCGCCGTAAAGTCGTGCTCGTTCTCCCAGAGCTGCATGAACACGGGGATCGGCTGCTTCGCGTACCCGGCGGGGCCAGTGCCGTCCGGGTACAGTCCGTAGCCAAACGAGATCGCGCTCTGGCCGCAGCGGGTCGCCGCGTCGGCGCGGAAGTAGGTTTCGAAGTGCGAGTGGTCGTCGCTGTTGAACGACGACGAAAGAAACTTCTTCTCGTCCACATAAACCTCTCGCACGTGGCGCCCCGTCGCCTCCATTTGCATCATCCCGCGCTCCGTGAGCTGCTCAGGTGGGACTTGGTACGCCTTCATGTTGGGCTCGTTGTTCGGGCAGTGCGCCTTCACGGTCGGGTTCGGCGCTCGACTTCCATGGCGCGACAGCGAGACCAAGAGCACCAGCTCCGAGTCGCTGGCGGTCGACTCTCCATACACCGCAGGTGGTGCTGTGGTCGCGAGAAGCAACGAGAGCAGGCAAGCAGTAAGCGTAACGACATCTGGAACGCGCATCGTTGTCGGATCTACACGAGGGGTCTGGTTGTATCTTTTCGCTCTCGAGCTCAATTGAGAAGTGAGCAAGTGACCGACCGGAATGGATATGCGCGAGCGAGGCAGACGCACCGATGGAGAAAGTGAAACTCCTCAAAATGCGCCAGCAAGCGGCAAGCACTGAGAGAGAGAGCGCGAGCTGCACCAGTGGACTGGTGAATGATGCATGCGAGCCAATGAGAGCGCGCGGCGCTCGACCACGTCGCTGCTCTGCTTTGCAGCATCCCATGTGTGGCCGATCGACGCACTCCCTTCTCGTTCCGAGCGTAACCACCACCACACAAAAGTCGGATATCCAATCCAATCCGCCCGTTGCATCGTGGCATCATCCAGAGCTGCGCTTCGTTAAGGCACACCTGATTTTTATTAGTTTAGAGAACTTGAAAGAGTGTGTGACACAATGGTTGCACAAATAAGTGTATTGGTTTTTGTTAGTTTTTGTGCATTTACATTTGGAATCCAGCCCCACCTGCTCAACCTGCTCAACCTGCTCAGTCGTGAAACGCAAAGTTATACTAAATCAGTTCCTGAGTGCTCCTTCCATATTCTATATCATTCTGTTGTTTGAAGGTATCAAGTGTTACCCGTGTATTCGCGAAGCGACGTGCTGTACCATTTGCCTGTTCTTTCTTGTGGGTTTGATCTGAGACTGAATCCATTCACTCAACGCCACTCACTTGGTTAACAGGTCGTGACCTTTCAGGAACGCTTTCTTCAGTTTCACCTTCAAGGTCCAACGTCCAAAAGACGTGTTCCTCGTTTCACAATCACCAGGGACGTGCGGGACACCTGTTCCGAACGCACAAAACACTCGAATAGTAGCCGGTCGTAGTGTTGTCCATGAATCCATCCAATTGCTGGACAAAATGACAATGGACGCGACGAGCGTGTACCCGAACTGGCCGCCTGTGGTCGCGACCACGGGGCTCGCGGGCGCCATCGCAGGCTCTGACCCGGACACGGTGCCGCTCAACCCGCAGCTCGTCAACGACCCGCGGCGCCGATACACGGGCAGCGCGGTCGACGCGTACGGTGTCCTCCAACTGCACGTGCGCAATCGCGCGGGCTACGCGTTCCTGCGCGAGCACAAGCGCATGAAGCTGGCGCAGCGCACGAACTACGGAAACCGGCCCGGGGTCAATTTCCAGCTGGAAGCGACGTTCTACCAGCGACGGTATCGCGAGTACGTGCCAAACGACATCTTGGTGAACCACATTGAAGAGGGCTTTCGGTACGTTTGCTTTGGATCTATCTGTGTGTGCAATGTGTGCTGGTTGTGGTACGCGTATGCACATGCTACCCAATGCTTTGTATGTATGACTCATCATTACCCTTGTTGCTTTGAATACGAAACAGACCGGAGCAAACCCACGCGCAGATCCCGAAATGGCAGGGCAATGCGATCGCTGGCGCGTGCAACGCCTCGGGCGACCACATCGTGTTCTTCCCCACTGGCGAAGTGCTGCAGCAGGCGTGCGCTTTCTACAATGCGAATGGTACCAATGTCGACAGCAATGGTGGCGACAGTGAACTACGTAGCTGTACCAGCAACAAGATTGAGACTGGGACGACGATTCGCCAGTTTGCAGTCATGGGCAGAAGCGTCGTGCACCAACCGATTATGAGCCAAGAGGTCTTTGTCGCGGCGCGTGGAGCTGCCCACTGCACGGTCTTGCAAGCGTCAGCGCTCTATCCAGAGGACCGTAGTAGACCACCGTTAAAGGCCAAGGCGAAGTTGACGTTCTCAGAGATGCTGTACCACGTCGCAGCGAGTCCTCATGCAGAAGCAGAGCTCGCGTTCGTCACTGGCGACGGGATCGTCCATTGGTGGGAGCCAGAGAGCAGCATTCAGACGATGGACATCGAGACATCTATGGCGTCAGAGCGGCTTCTGCGCTGCGAGTACTCCAGGTACAGTCAACTACATTGGCTTCTGCTTGAATCTTGGCAGATCCAACGTGCAGAAACTAACCCTGTGTGACGTGGCTCTTTGTTGCATTTGGCAGCCATCCGTGCGTGCTCTGGACAGCGAATCGATTCACCGTGCGGTCTGTTGATCTGCGCGAAAAGGCCAAGTCGCTGGGACAGTACGACAAGCTCTTTGATTTGGGCAGTGTCGGCTCGCCCCTGGCTGAGATCTACGACGTGAAGCGCCGATCCAGGTCTGTTTATCTCGGGCCATCCATTGTCTGAGAATGTTTTGCCAAGTTTGCTTATTTTGTACTATCATCTCTTGTGCTTTTTGGTATCCATACGCAGCTGTCCGTTCCAGTTCGTGGTCGGTTCAGGCGTGTCGATTGAAATGGTTGACTGCCGAATGCCCACGCAGCCTCTCATTTCGTGGGCTCAACCGATCTCTGTGGGGGACACGCAGTCCGCGTTTGGCGCGATTGAAGAGCTGGATTTGGCCACGAATGCGAATGAAAGTCGAGGTACAGTAGTACCATCCATCTCCGTTGTTCTGTAAAACCTGACTGATCAAAGCACCTTCTCTCGCTCTCTCTCTTTGTTTGGCTCCCGACCGTAGGTGCTATTGTGTCGACGTCCCAACTCAGCAAAGTCGCGACCGTTTATCCATTCGAGCGAGCTGAAAAAGCGGATAAAAGCAAAGCGCTGTCCCTTTCGTCAATTCGGTCTATACAGGACCATACGGGCGTGAGAAGCACGCACACGTCTCAGTTTGTGATCTCCGACGCGCCGCTGGACCTGCAGCTTTTAGACGGTGGCGAGTGGACGAATCTGCTGGGTGTGTGTGCGTTGCCGCTGACCATAGAGAGTTCAAAAGCGGCGCGCAGAGGTCATAAGGCGGCTTTTATTTATCAGATCAACGACTTGGGCGACCTCTTCTCCCAGGATATCCACGCAAAAGGCCGTGGCGAGGTTCCATACGATGCAGCCGTGCAACTGGAGTACGTATTGTGTGCCGAGTTCCCATGCTTACACTATTGTCACGTTTGAACTAACCTGCTGTGCATTTTTGTTGTCTGCGGGTGTATTTAGCCTCCCACTCGGTGCTACAAGCCTCAGTTCATCAGAGCCAGACCGGAAGAGGAAGCGGCTGCCTATCCCAGTCGACGCGATCCTCCCCGAGCACGACACCACATCGATCACTCCGTTTGTGCCGCTTGCAGTGAAATTGCTGCGGTACAAGTTTCCTCGACTACCAAACGATGGTGGTGATGACAAAGCATCTGAGCCAGAGCCTAGTTTAGACGAAGAAACTCTGGTGTCCACTCTGCTCTCAGCGTGTCGCCCATCCGCGACGCTCTTCCGACTGCAGAGATACGTGAACGAATCGCTCCAGTTTCCCATCAGCTCGCAGGACCTGCTGTTGTTCCTGCGCTCGTGCGGCGAGTTCCAGGTCCGCAATGTCCATCACGCGTACCGCCAGCGAATCATCAACGTGCTACCACCAAATGGCGTGTTCAAAGAGCGCAGTAGCGTACACGAACGAGGCGACGACCCGCGTCTCGCTGTCTGCGAGTGCCCCCCAAACACGGTGGACGAACCCTGCGAGTCGCTTTCGTGTATTGTTCCGCATGCGATCGTGGTCAGCAGAGCGATTGGGCTGCAGCTGGAAGAGATTTTCCCGAATCGAGACAAGCGACGAGCGAACGAGTCGGAATTCGCATCGATCGTCCGAGAAGCGCGGGAGTTGTACGGAACCGATGGAGTCTGAGAGTCAGCAATCGCTAGGAATGTCCGCGTAAAGCATTCGCGGTAGTTGTTGATTCTTTGATCAAGCCAATTGTAAGGTTGATTGTTTCTTGCTGTTGCTTTATGCACGCGACGTGATGCTCCTGCAAAGGCAAAGAGATTGATTGATTGGTTGATGGGGTGTGCCTCTCTACTTGCTGGCCAATTCGTTCGAGACCTTCTCCAAGAGCTCGAGCATGCGGTCGTTCTCTTCTGGGGAGCCCACGGTGGCGCGCAGGCAGTCATCCAAGAGGAGCTGGTTGCCACGGTAGCGGATGACGACACCGCGATCCGCCATCTGCCGGTACACTTGCAGGGAGTGCGGGACCTGAAGGGGTGGGAGATCACACACATAAAGAAGCAGCATACATCTGTGTGAGGATCACCATTTCTAAAACCCACAACACCTGTCAACCAATGAACGAAACCACGTACCTCAAACAGGATGAAGTTCGAGTCCGACGCGTAGACCGCGCGCACGAACGGGAGCTTTCTCAGTGCCTTGGTGACGCGCAGCTTCTCGCTCTTGATGATGGCGACCTTGCGGTGCAACTCGTCAATACTGCTGAGCGCTTCAAGCGCGACCTACAAATACAAAGTAACTGGACCCTCAGTCATCGCGATCCTACCATGACACTACATCAGTACTATGGGTAAGAGGCATCCATAGCCTTACCTTGGCAGTGAGCTTGTTGATGTTATATGGCGCCTTGACATTGTTGAGGATCTGGATGAGGCGAGGGTCACCGAAGGCGCTTCCGAGACGGATGCCAGCAAGTCCGAAGCCTTTTGAGAGCGTCTGCATCACGATCAGGCGAGGGTACGTGTTCACGAGCGTGCACATGCTCGCGGTCTCCGAAAAGTCCACGTATGCCTCGTCCACGACGACAAAGCCCTTGTACGACTCAGCGTTGAGGATCGCGAGGATGTCCTTAGTGCGCAGAGCATTGGCAGTCGGGTTGCCAGGACTGCACAGGAAGATGATCTTGGTCGAAGGCGTCGCCGCCTTGAGGATCACTTGCGGGTCGATGTGGAAAGAAGGCAGCGGGAGGTCGTCCTATAGTGACGGTGTATGGGTCAGTTACGACAAATGAGTATCCTGAACAATCGACAGTGTTGTGTAGCGTCGTGGGCTGAGCTTACCTTGAGACCCTTCGGATTCTCCGCTGGCGCCTCCATCTTGAGTGGCACCGAAATGATGTCCACGTCGTGGATGTTGGCGCACACCTGGTACATGCCGTACGTTGGCGGGGTGATCAGAATCGAGTCCACGCGCGGGGTGCACGCGACGCGGATCACGAGGTCGATCGCTTCGTCACTGCCGACGCCCAGAAAGATGTTGTTGATCTGCACTTTGTCGTCGCCCGAGTTGGTGTTTCTAGCGATTGTAGAGAAGAAGCGAGTGGTAAGTAAGTGTCTAGGCACACGCCCCGTCGTTGAAATACATACAATGGCAACCTATAGCGTACCTGAAGTTAGCAAGCGCTTGCTTCAACTCGTGCTGGTATGGGCTTGGGTATCGCTCGAGCACCTCCGGGATCAGCTTGTGGTCGCTGGCGAGTGGCGGGCCGAGGCTGTTCTCATTCGCATCCAGCAGAATGCCTACGTAACAACATCACCCAAATCCAAACATTAGCTACAATTCCCATCCAGCCAGCATACACAATACCTAGTGCAGCCATCAGTAGCGCTTTGTACCCTGGTCGTAGTCGTCGCGCGCGCATCGGTACGGCGTGAGCGCGAGGATGTTAGGGCGGATCAGGCGCTCCACCTCGTCCTCAGACGCAGTGGCCACCACTGGCTGCTGCGGTGCGCTCTTCTTCGCAGGCGCAGCTGGCGTAACAGTCGTCTGCGTGCGTCCCAAGAAGTAGCCGACGCCGAGGCCCGCGGCCGCACCCAACGCCAACACGCTCTGCTTGTCCATCGTTTGCGCTTCGCTTCTGACGCTTGTCGGCTTTGCTGCAATTGCGTTACTGAAGCTTTGAAGGCGTGTTTGTGTTTGCGTGAGTGGCTCGACTGTCGTCTGTCCTGCTGTTCATCGACCTCATCGACTGGTGATTATTTGGTGCTTTGCTGTGTCTGATTGGACAGAAACGAAGTCGATGGCGATTTTTAGCCAATAGAAAATGCCTGAAAAACCAGAGTTGACGCTGTTCAGCACCACAAAAATAATCGTGCGCTGCTTCGCGGCTTCCAAGAAATTCGTATCTAAACGAAGGTATACAATACTGTATCCTCGACATTCGGACTTATTCGAGCACAGACAGCAAAAAACGGCCAATTTGGTGGGGCCGAATTTGATGTCTTTCCTGAGAGCACTCGGAGAATAAATAGGACATCACACACACACAAACCAAGATGTCCTTGGCTGGCAGCGAACGATGGCGTTGCATCAAAGCGATCGATCGTCATCGCCAATTGCTGGCTGGCGTCACACAGGAATCCCAACAAGGTTTGTTTTCCGAGTGGGTTCGCGAACGCCTACTTGTCTGGGATAGATGTTCACCAGATTAGGTCGACGGTTCGTGCTTTTCAAGCGGCTTGCGATTGGCATTTCCAGTATGAGCGTGCGGGTGGGTTCATTCCTGGAAGATACTCTAGCGTTAGCGTATCGTGCAAATGGAGTTCCAACGACTTGAGACTTGAGATTGTCATTAAATGACAAATTTTGTGCATGGAAACTCGTAAAATACCTGTGTTAATTGATCAAAATCCACCTGATCAATTAGGAAGGCTCGCGTTGTTCAAGCGGAGAAGCAGATGGCATTCCTCAAGCAATTTCATCCTTCGATAAAATTCTGCAGCAGCACGCGGCACATTTATAAATTCATGAAGGCTAAATATACATACACTTCTATCCAAACGCTCTCATACTGCCAATCTGCAATAAAGGGTATTGATTATGAACGGTGGCAAGTCAGGCTGACTCTTCAGTTCCTGTGCATAGAAAAATCAGCTATCATCTGCGGGATCATCGCCTTTCCACCCTTTCTAACAAATTTCATTTTCTATCCAGCATATCCTTTATTTCAAGACCCTATTAGCATAAATATAAAGGTGAAATACTTAAAAAGGCAAATTAAACGGCGCTAGCTGGGGAGGTCATCTCTCCCAAATCTCACGCACGCGAGCACGCTTGGTAGAATCCCGCACACCACGCCTGGATGCTCTGAATGGTTCCTTCCTTCACTTCCCCATATTCATTCGCCGCTTCCAGTCGACTACCTTCCTATCTCGCCCTCTTTCCTGCCCACACTAACAGCACCATGAAGAGCTCCGCCGCCCTCGTCACCCTCGCCACCTTCGCCGCGCTGGCGACGCTCGCGCCTGCATCCACGGACGCCGCGGTCGTCGTCGCCAAGGACTGCACGCAGGCCCAGCGCCAGGAGGTCAACAAGCTCCTGGAGCAGAACGTGAACCCGAACAAGGCGTGCTACGCCAAGGCCAAGGGCGACATCACCACGCTCTCGACCTCGCGTCTCTGTCCGATCGCCGAGTGCAAGGTCTGGCTCGACTACATGGCCGAGAACGCGCCGAACTGCGTCTACGACGACACCAACTACGGCACGTCGTTCACCGCCAAGGCCAAGGACTGCTCCAGCAGCGCCAGCGGAAGCGTCGCCAGCGACGCGGATGCCGCCTCCACGCCAGCCCCAGCCACCACGTCCAAGTCCAGCAAGGCGTCGTCGTCGTCCTCCGGCTCGAGCGCTGACGCCGGTGTCGTCACGAAGACCAAGGCACCACTCGTCGCCACCAGCAGCTCGTCGGGCTCGAGCGACAACGAGATCGAGACGATCGAGACCCCGATCCTCGACAACTCGACGGTGACCGAGCCAACGGAGACGCCGACGTCGACGACCCGCGCGCCAGTCGTGACGCCAGCGCCGACGAGCGCCTCGTCCTCGCAGCTCTCGAGCGTGCTCGGCGCGCTCTGTGCTGTGACGCTCACGGTCGCGGCTCTCGCCTTTTAAGAAATGTGTGTTCATACGAACGAACGAACGCACGAACGTGCGAGTATGCCATGAATAATGTATGCTCTTCCACCCATCGTCCATACATACGTACGCACGCGCGCGCATCGTTTTTAGAGAGAACCAAGAAAACTCCTGCATGATCGAAGTGCATTAATATTTCCATTTTTGGGCTCTTTAGCCTTTCAATTTGCCAGCGTTCGTCCTTATTTTTAGGATGGATATGCATGCATGCATGTTATCAATGAATCAAATGGAGGATACGGTGCAGTTATAACTTACTTGATAGAGCTCCGTTCTCCTCAGCACGATTGGCGCGTCGACAGCACGCTCAGCTGGCGCTTCCACACGAGCGCGCACTTTTGCAGGAAGCTCGCGGTCTGCTCGTCCTCCGCCACGTTCTGCTTCCGCGTCGCGGCAAAGTCCACGGGCGCCGTGCCGTTTGCCGACAGCAGCTCCGTGGTCTCCTTCAGGCGCTTCGGCGCTCGCTCGTGACTTGAAACAGAGACAGAAAAGGCTTTTGCGCTGGAGCCGCTCGCTGAACTTTTGCTCCGTTTCTTTCCAGATACGGTCGGAGAGGTCGCTGATGGTAGCGCCACTGCTTCTTTCGAGGAAGCGCTCGCTTTTGCTGTACTTGTGCTGGTTGGCGACGCCTTGGCGACTGCAGTACCACCAGCAGATGATCCCGAGGCTCGGTCGCTGGTACTCTTCTTGTTGCTGGTCTCATTCGCTTCGGACTTCTTGATCGCAGGCTTAACTGGAGGTTGCTGCTTCTCTATTGCGATCTTTACGGGGCGGGCCTTGTGTGCTGATGCCGACGGGGATACCTTTGGAGTTGTCGATGGCGACGGTCCTCCTAAGAGAATCAGGGTATTCGGTGAGTGGTGGGTCTGTCCAAAGCCGCTGCTACTGCGCGACGACGCCGGCTTCTCCACCTTGACTGGCGAGTCCTTCAGCAGCGGCACGATCGTGTGCGACGTGTTGTTGAGCACCAGCTCCGTCTCGGAGAAAAGGTTCGTCTTGCCATCCCAGCGGCGCGGCTGTGCGAGGCTCTTCTTGTTCAGCGCTGCGCACAGACAACATGAGGAAACAGGTCGTTAGTTGCCAAACCATACTAAGTAGGACAGCATAAGCGGCAGGGCGTTGACGATATACGTACGAACGTAGGTGCCGTGACCAGCGATGGACATCGTGTCGGTCCAGATGTCCCAACGCGCCTTCCAGCCGATGAAGTGCACCTTGATCTTCTGCTCATCGAGCTTGCAGTCGATAATCTGCGCCTCCGACCACAGCATCTTCGTATCCTACAAGCATCATCACGATAGTTCAGGAACATAAGTTTATACAAAGACATATATCAAACACTCTACTATATTCATACCAGTGCATCGACGTAGAGCCCGACACACGGCGGTCCGACCGGCTTCTTCTTCGCGCCGCCTTTCGCAGCTTTCTTTTTGCTCTTGACTGCTGGTGCGGCGGCTGGTAGCGATTCCACCACCGCAGACGCAGGCTCGGGTGTTGGATTCATAGCGATAGATCCCATTACCACTGGGACAGCTTCTGTTTCAATAGTGGCCGTCTGCGAGGGTTCGTCCGGCTGCAGCTTTGACTCATCCTGCTCCTGCTGCTGCTGCTGGAGATCTGATGGCGTCGCCTTCTCTGGCATTGACGACCCACAGAGCTCTTGCTGCTCGGTTCGGTCACTGCGGCGCCACGCCACAACACACATCAGAACCAGTTAGATCTTGCGTAAACGCCTCATGATCATCTCATACATACACATAGAGAGAGAACAACGACGAAGGCATGAACGTACGCTTGCGGCATGTTTGGCGCGACACTCGCCGCCATCTCTTGATCAGAGAGACCTCAAATAGAAATGTCTTGGCGCCAAACCTCATTTCCATTCCAAATCTTATCAAATAACATAGAATGTGGTATTCTGTTCCATAGGTTTGATTTTTCTCACATACTCAGATTTAAAATAGCATGTGGAGTCAGAAGGTTACATAGGGCTACGCTTTCAGAATGTAGCCATGTCACTTCCTTCATTCCCTCATTCTTCCTTGCCATTCACTCCCACTGACCCCAGTGATGAAGACGCGCATTGACTGCAAAGTATCGCTGTGCTGTTGATCAGCAACAACCGCAGAGTCTCTGTTATCATCGCTTGCTGTGGCAGACCCGGCAGCAGCGGAACCGTCGGTCGGCTCGTCGGCATCAGGAAGCACGACGCAGTACTCGATCTTCGCGTTGTCGATGACAATCTGGCTGACTGCATCCGCGTCCTTCCAGCGCTTCGTCTGGTCTTTGCTGCGCACATCCACCTGCAAAACTTGCTCAATCGCGCGCACGAATGTGTCAGGGGTGCTTTGGTAATGACTCGAAGTGAGTGCCAGCTGGTGCACGACGAGGGTGAGCGAGGGATCTCGCCAGTGTACCCTGCATAATAATTGAATTTGCATCTGTTAGGGACTGAGAGTTTGAGGTTGTAAACGTAGAGAAGGCTGCACTCACTCGGTTGGTAATTGAGCTGGTGAGACCCACGCGGCTGCATGGGCATCTGGAAGGCAATCATAGCCTTTGCAACACACCAAACAGGTTATTCATCCCCGCGATCATAAAGAGGTAGCCAGCAATGCAGAATTCAGCTGCACACATGCATACCTGGGACGTATGGCTTGATGTCTAGCACTGGGGTCTCATCCACCAGGTCGATGCCAGAGATGTACACGGTACGCTTTTTCATGTCCACGCTGTCCACCTTTGCCAACGTGATACCGATCGGGTTCGGACGGTGCGGCGACCGCGTACTGAAGATGCCCACTCGCTCTTTCAGAAGTGGGGGAGCGATCTTAGCCTACACATACAGATAGACACGAAGCACTTGGGATTTAGTTTTTGATGTCAGCAGTTATAGCATGGGTACTTATCAAAACGCACCCGGAATGTGTGGCGGTGACTGTCCGACCGCAGTCCTTCGTGCGCTCGCGAGTTCTTGCCGTTGGTGTTCTTGTGGAAGACAAACATGATCCAGACGTGGCTGAACTCGTCGAGACCGATCAGGGTATCGGGTGAGATGCTGCGCTGGAACACGATTCGCCCTTTCGTGGCCGGCGCGAGCAGACCCTGGCGAGGGGTTCCTGGTTTTCTCAAGTGGGTACACGACAAATATTCGCATGATGAGTATCTATCGCCATACCGATCCATACATCTTCTCTGTCTACTCTGCATACCTAGACACGTCTGGAAGCAAGAGCGGATCTCCCCGATGGACTGCACGAAGTAGCCTTTGCTCGTGTCAAGTTTCTCGTCCATCACACGTCGTAGTTCCTGACACCACCACAGTAAGACACTTCAGATCCCCCCCGTTGCGGCTATCAAGCAATCTAAAGCAACCCAATCATGCACCCAACCCATTCTGCATACTTTCTCTGCGGCAACACGTCCCCTGCGCTCGTCCAGCCGCATCTGCTCTTTCTTGCGGAGCTCTCGCTCCAACGCCTAGCAACGAGAAAGGATTCACACATTCAGCACTCATGCCTCTCTTTCTCACTCACTCACAACGCATTGCGCATGCACAGCGCATGACCACGACCTGCAACAGCTTCTGTTGCTTGTCGTTATGCAGCTGCCACGCGTGCCACGCTGCCGCAGCCGCTGTCGCCTGCAGCAACAAGAGCCCAAGCGCGCCAACTTTCGGCACCACCAGCATCGCTTTGAATTTGTGTCAAAAAGTGGGATTTAGCATAAAGTACCGTAGATCTCTCAATACTACCCCTGGATGTGCTACCTCTTCTATAACGGTACAGCTTCAAGGGACGCGGCTTTTCGATCTCGAAGCCCCTCATTTGGGCGATCTTCGTGGGAAGTGAAGAAAGAATACGTAAGTGAAGCAACATGCGCAAGAACTCGGGCGACCGCAGCCTCTCTGCCGCTGTGCAGCACCGCAAAGTACGTCGCTGATCTTTCTTATGAGTGTGCGTTGCTGCTCGGCGGTCTAATGCATCTCGCTGTGATGGTTCCTGTGGACATAGGCGTCGGGCGACTTTGACCATGCACGAGCGGAGAAGCTGCACGCGCACCTGCGCAACGGTCGCAGCCCCGTGAAGCCCCTGCATCGCCGACAGTGCACCATGTACGAGACCAAGAAGAAGAAATCGAGAGAAGTGACAAGCGGCAGTGGCGATGGTGGCGCCCCCATGAACGCCATGTCGTTCGTGAGCGTGCTGGTGACGCTCACAGGCTCGCTCTTCCTCGTCAGCTACGCGGTGGTCTCCACCGCCATCGCGAATGCCAACAGCCAGTGATTGGTATATCGGCAATGGGGCTAAAGCGATAGCTTGCTGGATATGTGTGCGTGTAAACCAACAATGAATAACAATGCAGATCAATGCATTTTCTCATTATCGTTTTCCTCATACGCGTACGTACATATCATCATCTAGCCTGTCCAAGCTCATGCTCGTAGTACACGTACTACTCAGTCCTCTTTAACGACCTTGTTGCTTTTGCTGTTGCTCTTCTTCTTCTTCTCCTTGCGCCTCGACTCGACGTGCGCGAACGCGAGTTTCCACGACTGCACCTGCACGTATGTGCACGCGACACCCGTGGCGCCCGCAAAGCTGAGCAACAGCACGCTCGACACTTCGTTCGAGCCCAGCAGACACTGGACGTAGAACAGGAGCGCCACGATCATAGCCACGAGGCGCAACAGCAGATTCCTGGTCGCGAAGAAGCCGAACGTACCGACCGCGCCTATCACGTAGCCCAGCAGCGTCGGGTACACGCCGCCGGCTTCGTACGAGAGCGCCACGATCTCGCGTACCGACATCTGAAGTTGGATCAGGGAAATAGCATAGACAACCGACAATGTTAGAGATAGAGGGATCATACACTCATGGGGTACATGACTCGTTGTCAGCAACGTGCTATCCTTCATGTGCCTGTCGTTACTACCTTTGAGAGGATCATATCATAGCCGAACTTGAGCAGCTCCTTCAGCTCTTGGAGCGCCACGGGCGTCGCAGGTTGGGCCATCCTAGTTGCTTACTATCTCTAGATGCCTCGCTTAGACACCAGGGATGTCTGTCTCGCCTTGTTGCTTTTCGAATTGCAAGAATGAGCATTTTTGAAAGGCGCGCAGTCTGGCTGAATGATCGCGCTGGCTGGTGGTTTCCATTGTGAGGGTCTATAATTAAAGCCACACAACCGCGCCAGTGAAGCGAAACCAAAGCTGGATGAGAGAGGCGATGGTGGTGACCCTTGTATGAGAGTCATTTGATACAGAGAGAGAAAGAGAGCCATGCAGCCGCAGCAGCCATCACTGCCGCCGCCGCTTGTCAACGTCAACACCAGCAGCAACAGCACTGTCAGCCACTCGGTGCCGGTGTCGCGAAGGAATTCGTTCTCCAGGAACGCGTCGGCCACCATCGACCAGGTGCGTCACCCTACATCCATTGCTCATTGGTCATTGATTGGCACGAGCGAAGGTATACTGACGCCCTGTTGTTAACTTGTGTAGTTCCGATCGGCGCTCAATGAAGCAAGAGAGGGGGCTTCACCCGCGTCGTCGCCACGCAAAACGGTGTCATACCCTCAGCTGATCTCGTCCAACCCTTCGTCGCCTGTGCACCATCTGACGTTGGATCTGAACTACGAGTTCGGTCCGCGTAGTAGTAGTAGTAACAGCAGGACTGCTACTACCACCACAGTCTCTGCTTCTTCTGCCGCCATTGCCAATGTGAATGTGAACGTGGCCGACAGTGATGATGACGACGATGACGATGATGAGGTTCATGAAATCGATCTGTCAGTCGACTCGCCAGTGTACTCGGACGTCGGGAGCTCATCGTCATCGTCGTCTCGACACTCGCCCGCAGCGAATACGCGCAAGGACGAGCTCCAGGAGGACAGGAAGACGCGGGACAAATCAATCTCAGACGATCTCCCCGACTGGCTGAGAGAAGACCAACCGGTTTTCGCCCAGCCGCCAGTACCAGCGCAACGGCCGCCTGCAGCGGATTTCTCTCACACGGTGCAGCAAATCGAGCAGGACATCCGCCACGCGCTGGACTCGGCTGCGACTCATGTGACTCGCGAGAGCGAGCGAAGAAATCAGTTTCAACAGGAGCTCAGCAAAGCGGCGTCGTATCCTGTTTCTGTTGACGCGCTTCAAGGAATCAATACAGCGCTACAGTTCTCAGAACCGCAGCCATTTCTACCACCACCAATGGCCCTTCAGCAGCAACAGTTGGTAGCCCCAGGTCCACCAGCAGCACCGGCGGAGCTGCTGTTGCTGATGGAGGTGGTGATCGGGGAAGGGAAGTGCGAGACGATCGAGGTCCATGTCGGCGACGAGCCACGCGTGCTCGCGAGCCAATTCGCAGCCAAACACGCGCTCAAGTCCGACGCAGTTCCGAAGCTCACGCAACTGATCCAGGACCAGCTCGACGCGCTCAACCTGGAAGAGCTGGGCTTCTTTGGTGAAGAGACTGCGCCACGTAATACGACTGAGCAGTACGACACGAAACCTGAACTTCAGCAGCAGCAACAGCAACAGCAACAATCGGAACAGTACTTACCACCACCACCACTACAGCAGCAGCAGCAACAGTACCATCAATATGACGCGACTCCGCTTGCATCTCCATATCATAATCACCATCACCATCAACAACACGAAGTCTCCAACTACCCACCAAGCACAGAAGGAGGTGGGGATCAAGACCCGGAAGCGAATACAAATACTAGCGGGTATGGGAAGCAAGAACGCGAGCACAGTCGGGCGATGAATTATCAAAACCTGATCGCCAAGTACGGCCACTACAGCCAGCACAGCGGCAAGGTGAACCCGAACCCAGCCAGTCCCAGTGGTGTTGGTTCAGGTCACGAGCGCACGGCTGGCGGTGGCAGACATGGCGGAGCTGCGCGCTCTAGTGGGGGCAACGCAACAGCAACAGCGTACTCGAAAGCCAGGGACCCGCTCACATTCCGCAACATCCAGCTGGCAGAGCATACGCGCGTGGCAATGCCAGCGACCACCACCAGTAGTAGCTCTTCACGACGACACACACTCGGCGGCAACCACCAGCACTCCTCGTCCAGCAAAAAGGACAAACACCCGCCGGCGGTGTTCGACCGACTCTACGCGCTCGCCGAGTCCAAGGACAAGTGGATCCGGCGCGCGCAGAACGCCAAGCAGCGCGAGCTCGAGAAGGACCAGCGCAAGGTGGAGATGGCGGCCAAGTCACGTGACCTCATCGCGCACCGCGACTCGGGCGGCTACAGCCACATCGGCGAGCGGCTCTACGAGGAAGCGCTCTCAGACATGGCCAAGAAGGACCGCCTCCGTGAGCAAAGGGCGGTCGAGCGCGTGTACCAGATCGACTGGATGTGCCCCAAGTGCGCGTTCGCGAACCAGTACAACGACGACGTGTGCAAGAACATTGTCGCGTCTGTCAACAGTAGTAGTGGCGCGATGGTCGGGAATGGCTCGTCGTCATTCGAGGACTCGCGGGGTCGAGCACGTCGGGAGAGCATTGGAGGAGGATGCTTCATGGATACCCCCGAGGCGGTCTGCGGACAGCCCAAGCCCGACCAGCTCTTCCGCCCCACGCTGCTCACGACGTCGTCCAGCGTCGCGAACGCGATCAATTTGAACAAAGAGCGCTCGGCGCGCGTCGCGAGCATCCGGCGCCAGAAGAATCAGCAAGCCATCGAGGACGAGTTCCGTCAGACGTATCCGTTCAAGCCAAAGATTAACGAGGTCTCGGAGGAGATCGTTCGCGAACGGCTCGAGCACGACACGCGAGAGGCGTCGGCAACCGCTACTACGACCACTTCAGGGGGCGAGTTGCGGCGCAAGGATCCGCACCTGGCGCTCTACGAGAACTCGTTTCATGTGCGCGCAAACAAGCAGGCGCGCGAGGAAGAGTACCTGAGGCAGTACTCGTTCAAGCCCGACATTGGTGTGAACTCTTTGTGGATCAACGGTGACCGGTCGAAAGAGGACTTTGTCGAGCGCCTGGCGGTGTCCAAGTATCAGGAGCTGGAGAAGAAGCGCCAGGCGCTGCACGAGAAGTACGCGTTTGACCGCGATCCCAGCTCGGGGCGTGAGTTCTTCAAGCCCGAGACCGGTCGCGCACCGGTGTTTAACCGCAACGAGCGCGGCCTCCCCATCGGCGAGTTCCTGCACGAGTCCCACCGAGAGCAGCAGGAGTATCACCGCCGCCTGCTACAGCAAAGCATGCAGGAGTTGTACCAGAAGCAGCAGCAGGGCTTTGTATCCGAGACCTCTCGCCAGGCGCTCGCGATGCGCAAGAGGAAGACGTTCACCCGCATTTTCGATGCGCTCGTGCGCGTTTCCACACCGAAAAGCTTGGTTGTGGGTCATGCACCATGCTCGCCCGATCCTCAAGCAGTCGAAGGTGAGACCATGGCGTCAAAGACTTGGAACATCTCTGGTTATTCCGATGAAAATCCGAGTCCTACACCAGCAGCATCAGAGAGCAAAGGAGACGCTGCGGTGACGCCGTCGCTGGTGCAGCTTGAGATGCTTCCGCGTGAGATCGTGCAGGTAGTGCCGATCATCTTTGAGTTCGCCAACCATGAGCCATTCACGCGCGACCAGTTTGGCGCCTACATGGAGAAGCTCATGACCGAAGTGCCCGGGTTGACGTACACGCAGGTACTCTTCCTCGCAGAGAACCTAAATGACGGCAAGAGCAGCCGCGCGTCGCTCGCTGAGAAATACCCGAGCAACAACGGCGAAGAGGGCGAAGCCGAGGAGCTCACGTTCCGCCCTGTGATCGACAAGAACTCGAGCGCGATCGCGAAGAAACACGGACGCGCAGACCGATCCAAGGTCTTCCAGGCGCTCAATCAGTACTTTGAGCACTACAAGGACCGAAAGGCGCAGATCAAGAAACAGCAGCAGCGCGAGTTCCAGCGCACGCACCCGTTCCAGCCCAAGCTGGTCACAAAGAACCGGAAAGAGACTTCTACGGTCTTTTACGACAAGATCAAGCGCATGGAGCAGCAGCACCAGGTCTCCTCCTCAGCTGCGGCAGTAGGTGCTGGAGGCACAACAGGTCGCCAAGCAGCAGCACCTGGAGACTCGCCACGACTCCACACGGCGATTCCCAATGCGCGTCCGTGCGTGCGTCCCATTGGTAATGACACCTCAGAGACGGTGGCGTTGAAGACCCACTCGAGCAGCTGCTCGAGCTCCCAGTTCCTCGACCAGCAGGCAGGCTCCGACGAGGACGCCGACCTCACCTCACGCGTCCTCGCGGCTCTGGACGAGCTGCCGTCGTCATCACAACTGCAGCAGACGTCATTAACCAGTAGTATGCTGTCGCATTCGCCGTCGCTATCGATGCTATCAGTTAATAACACGACGTCGCGGAGCGTGAAGCTGCTCCTGTCGCAGGAGGACTCGAGCCACGTGCTGCTCCGCTCACCAGAGAGCGCCTCCGATCCCGTAAACGCTTGAACACACACACAAGGTTAGCTATTACGTCGTTTTGCTCTCTCATTCTCTCTACCTAGCAGCAGCGGGGCGCTGGTTATATCGTAGGTGCTTCTGGAGGTTCGAGACGATATGGAAATGAGGTTGTGATTTCACCAACAGATGATGGTCGAGTTCAAGCCATTTCTGAGGTATGGTCAAGTGTGGAGTACTCATGTGGAGCACCTCATTTTGGTCACGGTGTCGTTTCGCAGACGCGCGAGTAATAAAGCAGCACATCCCACGCTGTTTCTCTCTATTCGCACGTCAAAATTTTCCCACAATCGACTGTCGGTTCAAGAAGCAAGCCATACTAAAATCAAGCAAAAAGTGAGCCAACCTCACGCGTATATGAGTGCCTCGGAAGTGCATCCTCTGACGACGACGCCCATGAGCCTCGACCCGCACAAGCCGCGCGTGCAGCGTACCCGCACGTGGGACCCATCTCACCAGCACCACCAGCCAGTCTCCTCTCACCACAGTCGCAACAAGAGTGGCGGCTCTGGCGGCGGAAGCAGCAAGCGCCTTGTGCTCTACGCGCTCGTGGGCGAAGAGCTCGAGCCGGTTGAAGAGGGTAAGAGCCACGCGCCCGACACCAACTGGAACGCGTTCGTGCTGCACACGCCGCTGGACTCTCCTGTGCGTCTCGGCGACGTCCTGCGCGCGTTTCCGCTGGGCGACGCATACCACTTTGCGTTCCGCAACGAACAAGGCGTGTACCTGGACCTGACGAATCCGAGCGCCGTTGTGCCGCAGTGGGACCGCAAGATCATCGCGCGTGTGACACCATTAGGTAAGTGTTGTATGTTGTGCGCTATAGTATATGTGCGTGCTAATGCTGATCCGATACCTGGTGATTTCTATCAGTGGGAGCACCAGAGGTGGAGTACATTGCGAACGACAAGTTCAACCAGGCGTCGTCTGCAGAGGAAGAAGAAGAGGAGGAGGAATACGAGCATAGACCAGTGTACGCGGAGCACAGGGAGCACGACGCGGACGAGTATCTCGAGTACCGATCGACGTCCGAGTACCAGGAAGACGAGCGTCACCACGGCGAGGACGGATTCTATGGCGCGAGCAGCTCTGGCGGTAGTAACAACTCTTCTGGCAGCTACCAGAATCAGATCCCGAATCAAAGAGACTCGCAACGCGGAAGTGGACGACACCACCACGCTCGCCATGAAGGAGGAGGACGCTACGACGAGAGTAGCAGCGGCGGTGGTGATCGTAACAGCTCGGCTGCGAGTGCCGCCGCAGCGGCGAAGGACGCGCAGGCGTTCCTGCGCAAGCAGACGGAGCAGGCGTACGACTTTGCCAAGAAGATCTCGATGGAGGACGCGAAGAAAGGAGCTTCAGAGACCGCGAAGAAAGCCAAGAAGTGGGGCGGCTCGCTGCTCTCGTCCATCAGTGCGTCGATCTCCAGCGCGGCAAGCGCAGTCAAGGTATGGATGCACACACAATATGTAACGCGAGTTTGGCGGCTAGCAGAAGTGTAACTCTGTGATAATGTTTGGTGGTGTATGTAGAACGAGACGATCCAAGTCGGCGGTATCACAGTGAATGTCGTCCGCCCTGTGGCCGAGGGGGCGTACGCGCAGGTGCTTCTCGTGCGCTCGGTAGCTACAAACGAGACGTTTGCGCTCAAACGCGTGATCTGCCAGTCGGAAGAGGTTGAGAAGGACGTCCACATGGAGCTCCAAGTCTTCCGCGTACGTTATTCATCTCTCTCTACCTCACTGTGTAGGAGCATGTACTGTCAAGCGTTGGACTACTCGTAGCTCTAACTCTGCTGTGGCTTCTACTCTTTGTATTCCTAGTCGGTCAAGCACCTGAACGTGATGCCGCTCGTGGAGTTTGCGGAAGCCCGACAGCAGAACCTGGAGTTCTACTTTCTCGTGCCGTACTTTGAGCGCGGCAGCTTGTGGGACGGCATCGAGGCGGCGCGCAACTCGTCGTCGCCACTGTGGCCGTTCACGCAGCGGATCGCGCTGCACCTGTTCCACGGCATCTGCGCCGGAGTGCTCGCAATCCACCGCGCGGGCTTCTGCCACCGTGACCTCAAGCCGCACAACATCCTGCTGTCGTCGTCCTCAAGCGGCGAAGATTTCCTGTCGTACATCCCCGTGGTGACAGACTTTGGCAGCTGCTCGCCGATCCGCGTTGAAGTGCGCTCGCGCCGCAACTCGCTCGACATCCAGGACGAGGCGAACCGGAAAAGCTCAGCGCCGTACCGCGCGCCCGAGCTCTTTGAGCCGGTCGTCGAGGGCGTGGTCGACGGCCAGTCGGACGTCTGGTCCCTGGGCTGCATCCTGTGAGTTCCCCAAACTCGCGTGTGGTTTAATAGGATAGACACTGTGAGTATTGATTGGTGCTGTTCTTGTGTAGGTACGCGATGGCGTTTGGCGGAAACCCGTTCGAGCACCCACGTGAGGGCTTCATGAAGCTCGCAGCGATGAACGGACGCGTCGCGTTTCCACCCGGTGAGGCCTTTGTTGGGGCGTCAATTCACAATGTTAATAGGAAGACTGACAGTCTGATTAAATTCCTGTTTGTCTGACGCTTGATGTACATACAGAGCAAGCGGGCGCGATCCGCAACCGCAGCGCCGTGTACTCGCACGAGTTCTGCGATTTCATCCGCGACATGCTGCACGTGAACCCGGAAGAGCGTCCGTCGGTGCTGGACGCGCTCGAGTTCACGGAAGAGCTATTGCACGACGAGATGAGCAGGTAGACACAAGATAAAACGAAGAAGAGCTCATCGGGTCATTATATCGGCACTCCTCTTCTGTTATAAAGCGAGCGAGAGCCATCGGGAACGGCGACGAGAGGGGATCATTATCAAGTATATATACTAAAAATGCACCCATTATATTGAATCACGTTGCACGCTTGCTCTTACTTGTAAACTTCGCGTGTCCAACCGCCAATGAAATGAAGAATCAAAGCTGCCATACTTACGCGAAGAGAACGGTCGCGAGCAGCGACGTGGCGACCACCAACGCGGACGCCAGCGGACTCGCCGTCAGCACGGCCATGGAGGTCGTCGGCGAGGGTGTGGCGGCAGTGGCTGGCGCAGACGTGGCTCCGACCGGCGCGAAGGAGGCGGCGCCAGAGGACCCTGCCGAGCCCCAGCTCGCCGCGGGTGTGGACGCGGTGGTCGCGGCCGGTGTGTTGCCGAGCGAGCCCGTATCCGTCGCCGTGGTCGTGTTGTCCGGCTTGATGCCGCAGAACTTGAGCACCGTGCCGGCCAGCGCCTGGTACGACAGGTCCAGGTACCGGCACTGCGGCAGCGTGTTGTAGAGGATGGTGAGCGCTACGGTGCATGGCACCTTGTCGCAGAGGATCTTGAAGTCATAATCCGGCGGGTTGAGCATGTCCTTGATCTTGAGCGTTTCCTCGCACTGCAGCTTGCGCGCGTTGCTCTTGAGGATCGTGCCGAGCTCCACGAGTTCCGTCTGGTTGCAGAGCCGGATGCTGCTGGCGCTCGAGCCCGAGCCGCTCGCGGCCTCGAGCTGCGACTCGGCGCTGGCCACGGACGCGGCGACGACGAGCGCGGACAGGAACTTGATCGCCATGGCGTACGTGTGTGTGCGTGTGGAGCGAGCGGGTCTTACTTGTTTTCTTGACTTGTGAGCGCTTGCTTTTTTTTGCTTTTGGCTGGAAGCTTGAGCTTGTGAATGAAAAGCAAACGAACAGACGAAATCAGTTTGTGGGTCTAACTCAAGGCGCCTGATTTGAGAGATGTATTTACATCAAAATGAACAAGGTATCATGTGTAGCAGGATCTGCCAAAATGGCGGAATATTTACATTACTGTAAATCTATCAGAGTCTAGAAAAATATGTGGCAGAATTGAGGAAATCCATGGCAGACAGAATGCATGTTATTATATTTGACAAGAAGAATCGGTGCTCTTTTGGGTTCAGTGGTACTTCCTCATACAAACTCGCATGCAATTCCATCTCCCAACAACTGCAAGTGACTCCTCAGTGATCCAAGCAATGCACGAGGCTTCATTCTCATTCTCGTGGATCTGTCTGCACGCGCGCATTTGAAACAGTCTCACTCCTGGTTGTACGTCTATGCATCTATGGTTTATAAACAAAATTGTCATATCACCTCCATGCCATCGTTCTCTCGCTCTACTGTAGCGATTCGTTCGCAACTGTGAATTCGTTCATGATCGTCCACAGACGCTTCTGCTGGCCTGCGTCAAAGATCGTCGGGATCGCGGCGCTCGCGAGCGCGATGACGCGCGTCTTGTCGAGCGTAAACGCGTCCACCGCGCGCATGTACTCCTTCGGCAGCGTCGTGTCGAGCACGCCCTGGTCGTCCGTGCAGATGCACAGCGGGTAGCAGCTGCTGGTCGTCGAGCCATTGAGCTGTCCCAGCGTGCCCGTGAGAAGACGTGCGTGCGGGTGCGCCTCAAACTCGCAGATGCAGAGCCCCGAGGTGTCTTTCCCGGTCGTGCACGCGCACTTGTCGCGATATCGTGCGAGCGTGTGCGCGTTCGAGGTCAGGCAGACCTCGATGGGGATGCGGAGCCCGACCATCTTCTGGTATAGGCTCTCTGGCAGGCAACACGCATGGCCAAGACGGTCGGGACGGAAGTTGAGGATCCGGTCCGACTCATCGTTGTCAAAGTGCTCGGCGAAGTGCAGCGCGAGCTTGAGTCCGCCGGCGCGCGCGTCGTCGAGCAGGTGCTCGAACAGGTGGAACTCCGAGTTGGGGCGCTCCGAGTGGCCGCTCAGGTCGATACCGACGATGTACGGACTCTTGCGCTTCCAGTCGAGCGCCATCTTGACGGTCTCCTGCGCGACCTCCAGCGACTGGTTGCGGTTAATGCTCAGCAGCAGACGCACCTCGATGTCCAGGTCGTTGCGCGCGTGGCACTCTTCCAGCGCCGACACCACCTCCGCGATGTAGTCGGCGCGCGAGGCACCGTCCCGCTCGAGCGCGCGCGGCGTCGAGCGCAGTTCCAGGTACTTAACGTTATCGCGTGCAAAGTCCTCGACCGCCTCGATCGTGATACGGCGTAGCACCGCGCGACTGACGACCACCTCGTGAATCAGGTGGAACATCTCGAAGCACTCGTCCAGGCTGCGATTCGCCGGCAGCTCGCGCGGCGGCGTGCCATGGCGGCGTGCGTCGTCCAACAGTAGCTGCTGCAGCGTCGTCGGGCGGATAGAGCCGTGGATGTGCGCGTGCAGCTCGATCTTCGGGAGGCGCGCGCACCACGCGAGCGACGGCGGCGCCAGGAGTGGCTCTGCGAGTGACGTCGCCATGCTTGCGTTTTGGGGGCTCGAGGGTTGATTGCTAAGTGTGAGGGCCGCCCGTTTTTTTGCGGTCCGCTGTGGCCCACAAAAGCTTAGCGAGAGTAATGCTTGTTGTCCTAAAACAGTCCTAAAGTGGCAGTTGAAATAGCTTTGAAGTTGCACCCTCCAAAAGAGCACTCATTCTGAGTACTACGTGAAGTTCTTGCCAACCTGGAAAAAGGAAGCGGCGAGGATGTTTCATGGCGGCACCGCACAAGCCGCAGAGAGGCAGCACCTGAAACCCGAGCCGAAGCGCGCATGGCTGACCGCAAACACAACTTCAACTGCTAAGTTGGCTTCGGTATGGATTTTGATGAGCGAGTTCTCTGTTCAATTCCAAACTGATGCCCACAAAAGGACAACACAGCAAACAAGTGTCAACTTGTTACGAACTGGCTGGTTGTGGAATTGTAGCACTCTCATTTCGTTGCGCCGAAATGGCTTCACTTTCGGGTGTGTTTGTGCTCGAGTCCGCTAGGCGCACTACACGCTCGCTATCTTCTCTATCTATCGCATCAAAGTGGAGTACGCTACTCGAGCACGTTCTAATGTATGCACTCGTGCGGTCTTACGCCTGATCGTTCGAGTTGAGCTAGTCTTAAGCAAAGTCGTGCTGTGTCGGTAAGCTCCCACCTTCGCCGTCGTATCGTGCGGCGGTGGGGGTCGTAGCAGCAGTAGCTATAGGCTGAGGGCTGCAGCCCAAGTTATCGTTGTCATACGCTGGGGTCACGTCTGGGACTGAGGCACCTCTGCCTTGCGGCGTGATCGCGCAGTTGCGGAGCAACATCTCGGCGTTAAACTGCACGCTCCAGTCTCGGAAACGGCACTGCGGGAGCGTCGCGTACATGATCTGCAGCGCGGTGACGCAAGTTGGTACGTTGCACACCACCAGCGGATCTCGTGTGTCCATCATCTCCTCCTCATCGATCGTTGCTTGGCAAAGCTTCTTCTCGCGGAGGTTCATGAGCGCACTCGCAACCATGATGAGTTCTTCCTGGTCGCAGAGCGGGACGTTCGGCGGAGGAACCGTCGGCCCAGTGTGGGTACGCGGTGGTTGTTGGATGCGCATCGCTGGAAGTGCAGAAGTCGCCGTGACAACTGTGACGATTGGGTCGCTGAACAGCGCGAGAAGCAGCAGTCCGGTTGCGAGAAGGTGCGCCATTGGTCTTCGTTCTTCTGGATGGGTGAGTGAGACTTGGTTGTGGTGTTCTTGTGTGCAGCGATGTAAATTGAGGAATGAAAGCAAGCAAGCGACCAAAAAAGCAGTATGCCATGCAAGCACAAGCAAATGCTAAATGCCGGAGCATGTTCGAACAAGAAGTTGTCTTTCTTGTCTTCATGAATAAAGTGCTCTTTGTGTCAAATAAGAAATTGAGTGAGCCGTACACGAGAAAAGCCAGTCGTCTAATTTTTGGCGCTGTGGTACCTCGTTCGTCCCAACTCGCTTGCCACATCGCGATCTGGAACGTTCCATCCCACTCTGCTGGCCCACGGCTCCGCAAGTATACTGAAGCCAGGTGGAACGCGTTGAGCGAGAGGGGAGGGGCTCACATTTCGTGACAGCAGCAACAAAGAGACCCGCTCGCTCGCTTACAGAAATGTGTCATTCGGCATTCCTCAGCAAAAGCACAAGCAGCACGAAGCCCCACGCCTTCACTCCCACCACCATCACCGCCCTACAATATGATTGACCACTTTGCGATCTTCTCCAAGACTGGCACGGTGCTCTGGTCCAAGACGCTCTGCAAGCTGAGCGGCGACCCGATCGATACGCTCATCAACCGCGTGCTCATGGAAGACCGCGCGGGCGAGAAGAAGTTCATCAGCGACGCGTACCAGATGCAGTGGGCCTTCGAGAACAAACTCGACCTCGTGTTCGTCGTTGTCTACCAAAAGATCCTGCAGCTGCTCTACATCGAGGAGCTGCTCGAGATCGTCAAGAAGGACTTCATCAGCCTCTTCCCGGAGCAGATCGCGCGCAAAGACCCGGTCGCGTACGACGACCAGTTCCTCAAGTTGCTCAAAGCCACGGAGCTCAAGTTCGCTCAAAAGCAGACGCGCAATGCGCCACGAGTACGTTCAGTCTTGCTACGTTGCGTCGTTGTGCTGCTGCTTGTTGCATGCTTTGCTAACTGCGTTTTGTTCTTATTTTGTATCTCAATGGGTGCATTTGTGCGTTTATCGTAGGCTTTCAATGGATCTCGCAAGGCGAAGGGCGTGGTGTCAAATACGTCCAAGACGGCATCGACCACCAACGCTTCGTCGTTGACGCATTCGAAGACGAGCGATGAAGACTCGAATGAAGACGGCAACGAGAGCCCGTCTTCGGAGTCGGGCAAGGTGAAGGACAAGCTGGAGGAGCTGGAGATCGAAGCCGCGCTACGCTCGCAGAAGCGCACGATGCGCACGGGTCCGGGCAAGAAAGCGTCCAAGACCAAGAAGTCGGCCGGTGAAGAGAAGAAGAAGAAGAGTACGAAGCAGATGACCAAATGGGACAACTCGAAGCTCTCGAAGAAAGAGATGTCGGAGCTCGATCGCTCGGCAGAGGTATGTGTGTTGTTTTGGGAACGTGATGAGTTGCTTGTTGCTTGCTGTATTACGACCCTAACCTCGGCTAATTGTGTATCCTTTTTCGTAGCTCTCCGCGTCGGAAGAAGCTGCGCAGCTGCAAGAAAAGCGTGCGGCGTACATTGGAGTAAGTACCGTATTGTGGATCATCGTTAGCCATATCTATCTGCGAATGGTTTGCTAACGATTTGGATGATGCGAATTCTGTTTGCCCAACAGGAGCAAGAGGAGAGCGAAGAGGAATTCTCGGACACTGACGAAGACGAGTCAGCTGTGTCCTCGGGTGCCGAATCGGACGCCAAGGAGAGCAGCTGGAGCTTCTCGAACACGCGCATCGGAAATTTCTTCACCGCGGTCTCAGGCAACAAGATCCTCGCGCGCGAAGATCTGGAGCCGGTCGTGGCGCCAATGCACAACTTGGTACGCCTCGTCATTGAATGTCTCAAATGATTGTATTGTGTATTATTATATTAGTCGTGCTAACTTTTCGATGCTATCGTATTGGGTTAGCTTATCAGCAAGAACGTTGCCTCGGAAGTCGCGGATGAACTTTGTGAGTCTGTAATCACAACTCTCGTCGGACAGCGTCTCGAGAGCTTCACGCGCGTCTCGACCATCGTGCGCAAGGCGTTGGAAGCGGCGCTGTTGCGTATCCTGACGCCAAAGAAGTCGACCGACGTGCTTCGCGAGATCCTCGCGGCGAAGGCAGCGGGTCGCGCCTATAGCATCGTGTTTGTCGGTGTGAACGGCGTGGGCAAGTCCACGAGTCTGTCGAAAGTGTGCTACTACCTCAAATCCAAGGGCGTGAAGGTGCTGATCGCTGCCTGCGACACGTTCCGATCGGGAGCAGTCGAACAGCTCAACCAGCATGCCAAGGTCCTGGACGTGCCGCTTTTCCAGAAGGGCTACGCGAAGGACCCAGCCGCGGTCGCCAAGGAAGCGGTCAAGTACGGCACGGAGAACGGCTTTGACTGCGTGCTGATCGACACTGCCGGTCGCATGCAGAACAACGAGCCACTGATGCGTGCGCTCGCGAAGCTCGTATCGATCAACGAGCCAGATCTCGTGCTCTTTGTGGGCGAGGCGCTGGTCGGCAACGACGGCATTGACCAGCTCGCGATGTTTGACCGGGTATGTGACCTTTTTTTGACATTACCTGGTTGGCTGTCAAATCAGATTTTGTGTTCTAATCATCCATTTCTATGAACAACAATAGGCTCTCGCTGACTACTCGGACCGCCGCGAGCCGCACCGCATCGACGGCATCGTGATCACCAAGTTTGACACGATCGACGACAAAGGTACGCATTGCTTGGCTAACCTTGTGTATGGGGCGGATGTATTGCTTGCGACCAGGTTTGTCTAACAGTGTCGACTGTTGTATTTGTAGTGGGAGCGGCTGTGTCGATGGTGTACAAGACTGGCCAGCCGATCATGTTTGTCGGCACGGGCCAAAAGTACACGCACCTCAAGAAGCTCAACGTGCGCACGGTGCTGCGCCACCTCCTGGAATAAGTTCGCACTTTCCGCTAGTGCAGTCCAGCCAATTCTCCATTCAGTGCTGGAGCAATCACTGCACACACGCTTCATTTTCTGCATCTCTCTCTTGCCGCATCATTTCAAGCAACCTCCATTTGAAATGAAGCTTTTTTCGCCTTCTGTCTTGCTTTTGCCAACTTCACTTCAGCGATGGCTTGCAATATAACCCGATATCGAATTATAAGAAAGTAGGATTTTGTGAGAGGCTACAATTCCGCCATTTCGGAACATTCGCCAAGACTATTTTTCGTCACCTCAGTTTGCATTTTCGGCTGGTTTGCAGCACCCAAAAAGCACGGCGCGCGTAAAAAATGTGGGTCCTGGACGTCGTGAACGCAGCGAGCAGTGCCGTGGAGAACACGTTCTACCTCGTGGCGGGCGAGTGGAGCATCGGGCGCAAGAGGTGTCATTTCAACTTCCACGCGGACTCGTCCATCTCACGCACGCACGCGCTGCTGCGCGTCGGCACGCTGTCGCTCGAGCAGCTCAAGGACCCGTCATCGCGGCCACCGCTCGTGCTCGTGGACCAGAACTCGCGCTTTGGGTCGTTCGTGAACCAGGAGCAGTGCTTCAGTGAGTGCGAGCTCAAGAATGGCGACCACATCACGTTTGGCGCCAAGCGCACGATTCTGCGCGTGCGCTACCAGGTGTTCATCCTCGTGGCGTCGCGCATCCAGCGCGCGAACCGCGCACGCGTGAACGAGACGTGCCAGAAGATCGGCATGCACCTCGTCGCGTCAAAGAGCAAGGACGCGACGCATTGCATCATGGACCCCGGGAAGATCGTCGCGACAGTGAAAGTGTTATGGGCGCTCGTGTACAACCAGCCGGTGGTGTGCACGCCGTGGATCTACGCGATCCTCGAGCGCAAGTCCATGTCGGAGCCGCTACCGCGCTGCGAAGAATACCTCCCGACAGACGAGCACATGCCTTCTGTCGCAGGCAATTATCTACCGAACCCCATGCGCAAGACGCTCTACTACCGCCACGTCGTTGTGTTCCTGTCACCACAGTCGATGGAGGAAATCATCGCGGAAATGGCGGGTGTTGTCATCGCTGCGTACAAAGACAACGAGCACGACGAGCTATTGCTGCGCGATGTTGAGCAGCACACATCGTCGCGTCATGTACTAATCGTTGAGCCAATTCAAGGACCTGGATTCTCTAGCGCAGCGGCGTCCAGCGATGGACGAGATCTTCCAAGTGGTAGCATTGGTGGCTCCTTTGCCCACTCTGCTGTAGAGCGGCGAGTGACTTTGTTCCGATCGATCGGCGCGTCGTTCATTACAATACAGGAGCTGGCCGCGAGCGTGATCTTCGTGAAGGCGCCGTCGACGTCCAGCGAATATTCGTTCAGCAGCTCTCTTGCCGGTCACAACTCGTCGTCGATTGTGCAGATCTGCAGTTTTCCAGAACACTTGAGTCTGCCAGTTGCTCCACACGAATCAGAAGAAGAGGACGAAAACAAGGGAGAAAGCGAAGGTCAGGCTCAAGAAGAGGCCTTGAGCCCAGTCAAAGCCGAAGAAGAGAACACGCGCACTCTAGTGCCAGAGGTCATGGGGCGAAGGAGAGATGTGAGCGCAGAGGAAACACCTCGTTTCGGCGATACTGCTGACAGTTTAGCACCGCTAGAGCCTCGCAATGGTTCTGTGGTTCAGGTATGCAAGCTGCTATTTTATGAAGTGTCGGGAGTCAATGGGTTGTCCATCATAGCTTACCTACTTGTATCTTCTTATCTACACTATGGCGCTTCATTGCAGGTCAAAGAAGAGCAGGCACCGACCGTCGTGCCAAGCACGAGTCGCATTAAAGAGGAGGTCGTTGCTGAGGAGCACATGGAAGATCTGACGCCAGTAAACCTCACTTCGCAGCAGCCAAGTACGATGACCGACTACTTCTCAGATTTGTGCATGACAAGAAACGGTTCCTAACCTGTGGCTTCTACGTGTCTTGTCTACTCATAATAGTCGACAATTTGCACCTTTTCTCAACAAACGTGTTGAGTCTGGACCCGTTTCCAAAGCTAGAGCGACAACGTGATCTTGACGACCCCGTGCATGCTGATGGGTGGGTGTCTAGTTTGTCCAGCATGCCTCGGCGACTGAATGGCGGCTTGAAAGACGACGATAATGACGATGGAGCAGAGCCCAAGCCGGTCGTTGTAAGCTGCAGTTTGATTGTGAACCGACCCATTAGCATCAATACCAGTCGCAGAGGCAATGAATCAGCCGGAGTGAACTTCAAGCGCTTCAGGAAAGGAAACGGATACGCGGTGCGCTCGTCCTCCACTTCGTTGCTCCCGCAGCAAATGGTCGTGAGCGTGACAGTGGACAATGCGGTGCGCGTCGCTCTGGAAGAGAACCTCGAAGCGCTGGAAGAGCAGGAGAGAATCGCGGACGAGCTTTTCGCGATGGCAGAGAACAGAAAGACGAAACGCCGGTTCTGAGCGAGCCAGGATAGTTATTTACGCGCGAGGAGAAATCACAGGGATGGAAAGAGTGGAAACCAAATAACGAGCGGCGCGGCATATTGGAGACGGAATAGATTCACGTAACACGACGCCAATATATCTTCTTCACGTTCATAACAGCCATCCGTTGCTGTTGCTGTTGCGACATCTCAGCTTAGCTCTGCTGCGATTTTAAAACTTGTCGTTAAAGAGCGCCTTCTTGGTGATCTGGAGCTCCTGGCCGTGGGAGTGCTCAATCGAGAGCTCGTTCGCTGCCTGAGTGATCTTGTCGAGCATCGAGTCCTCCGACTCCTTCGGCTGCTTCTCTGGGACGTAGTACTCGCCGATGCGGGAACTTCGACCGCCGCGCGGCGCAAGCAGCGTCTCGCAGCCGTCGAGCTTGTTCGCGATCAGCTGGATGCGCTCCGAGAACCGGTCGCGGTTCTCTCGCTCTTGCATCGTGTTGGAGCTCAGCGTGCGCATCCACAAGAACTCCTCTGACAGGATGCTCACCACCTGCGAGCCCAAAGAGCTCATGAAGTAATCGATCTCCAATGTGTAGTATCTATGAGTCACACCAATGTAGCAGAGTTTAGTCACAAGCCGCACGACGACACTGAAAGCAAGATTAACGGAGTAACGTACCGGTTCCAGCAGCTTCCCCAGCGCTCCATGCGGGTCGTCTCGTCGGTGATGATCGTTCCGTCAGGGGTCTCGTTCACAGGCGCAGCGAACTCAGGCGGGTACACGCGGAAAGCGCCCATCTCGGGGCGCTTCTTCGCAACCGAGCGCAGTGGGTCCAGCACGATCGCAAGCCACGGATTGCCGTGCGGGTCTTCCGACCGCTGCCACTGCAACTGGGTGCTCACATCCGTCGCCGACAGGAAACAGTGGCTGTGCACTTCAACGTCGAACGGGTGGCTGTGGTACCAGCCCATAAACTTCTCCTTGCGCGTCTGCTCGATCGCCTCGCCGAGCGAGATCATGTAGTTGATTACTTCTGCGTCGTCCGCGAGCACACGCGTTTCAGCACCTTCGATCGGCAGCGGGAAGCAGTCGGTGACGATCAGCGTCTGCGCGTCACCCGCGTCGCGGTCAGTGCCAGTTGACGGTCGGCCCAGGATAAGTCCCATGATCTCGACGGGCTTGCCGCCATTCTTGATTCCTTTTTCCACGCCCGAGTTCGCGTGGTTCATCATCTTCATCGTCGCGGACGGCGAGATGATTACTTTCTTGAAATACTTGGGATCCTGCATCCACACCTTGTTGTTGCGCACTTCTTTCAGCACCTCCTCGTCAAAACCGTACGCGGCGTCTTCGAGCGAGGGGGTGGTCGTCACACCTGTAGCAGCCGCACTGGCGTCCGCGCCAAGCGGCGGCGGCGCATCGAACTTGCTCTCGGTGTCCATCGTTCTCTTTCTCTGGGTTAGTTTTGCCAGGTCTTTGGAAATGATGCTGGGTTGACTACCAAAAAAGAAGAGCTCGGATCTCAACTGGGTCATAAATACAATTTTGTACTTTTGGCTGCTCAAAAACGCCTTTTTCGCGTTTTTGTTTGCTCGAGTGCGCGCGAGACTGCAACCGCAGATAGATAGCGGGAACCAAGGACGGAAAGCAAGAGCGCAAGGGCAATGACGAAGAAGCGCAGCGGCAGTCGCCACAGGATGGGCGACGACAGTCCGCGCGCGGTCGGCAGCAGTCCCGTGCTCCGGATCAACACGAACCTGAGCAGCTCCCCCGTTGTCGCCAGTGGCAACGGTGGTGGCAACGGCGGCGGTGCTGACACTGCGGACGTGACGATTCCGCCGCCGCTCGTGCTCCCCGCTGCTGGAAATCCACTTGCTGCTGTTGCTGCTGGTGGTGGTGTATCAGTGAGTCCCGTGGGGAGGCGCTCGAGCACGAACTCGCCGCGCATGTTCTACCCACGGCAAAACCGCGCGTCTGGCGGTGGACCGCTGACGCGCTCGGGCAGTTTTTCCTCTGGCACCTCGTCTCTCTCGTCATCGCCAATGTCGTTCACCTCAGCAGCAACTGCCTCACCATCGCCGCATCCGGTGCGGGTCGCAATGCTCAGCAAGAACATGCAGTCGAGAGTCGAGTTTAAGGGCGTGAAGGGCGAAGCATTCAGCTTGGGGGAGATCTACCTGAACGACCTCTCGGACATCCGCGTGTTTGAGATCACGAACGTGAGGCCGCGGAAAGTACAGTTGCTGCTGAAGCTTGAGCTCCGCAAGCCGTTCCAGACAAGTCAATGGGGGTTCCAGCTCGAGAATGAGAATCTGGATTTGATAGACGAACAGCCGAATGAAGTAATCGCGACGGAGGAATTCAACCACGTGCCATTCTCCGTGCTCCGGTCGTCGTCGAAAGCGGCCTTGTGTGCAGAGAACGTGTACCTGTGTGAAGGGTACAACGAGCTGTTCAACCACATTGGAACGGTGGAGGACCTGGTGCTCGAGCCAAACGAGACCAAGCGAGTTGTCTTTTCACTGTGTGCGAAACTTTCTCCCCAGCACGGTGCCAACAGTGCCGGTCATTCCGCCTCGTTCTCGCTGAATGCCGATTCGTCCGAAGAAGAGCGGATGCACTTGCACCAGACCTCGTGTACCGTGTTCGCGGGTCGACTGATCGTAAAGCCTCGATATTTGGATCGATCCGTGTCGTCGGAGCAAGTGAAAGACGTGCGAACGACTGTGCTCCCAGCTCCAGATCTGATCCTCCCGCTGCAAGGCCAAGTGTGTCGCTCCTTGCTTCGCTTGGACGTGAAAGAGCTGCACTTTGACGATTGCGTGCCAGGCGGGTCGTTTGTCAAAGATTTCACGGTTTGGAATCGGTCCGAGATCCCGCTGCTGTTCAAGCTCGTGTCCTCGCTGTCAGCATTTGACGAAACCAAAGACCTGATCACTTGCACCGACTATAACACGGGCTATGCCATTGGGGATCGAACGCTACAAGCAGCAGCGTACGGTCATGTGCGCGTTCGAGTCACGTATCGTCCCGAAGAGGTACTGCTTGCAACTTGTGAATCTTTGTGGTGTTTCAGTGTAGCTGATTCTGGTGTATTTATTGTCTTGTCATTTTTCGCAACAGATTGGAGAGCGATTCTTTGAAATCCAGGCTCAAAACCTTCACGATTCGAGAAACGTCAAAATCCTGAAAATTCATGCGATCACGAACAAAGAGCATCACAGGTACTGTGAGGAATCTGTTTATTTTGATGATGTGGAGACAATTTGAGCTCACGAATCTTGTGTTTGTTTCGCCTTTGTACAGAGAGGGGTTGTCGATCAAAGAGCCGAACGGATCGTATCTTATGAGTGGAAGCAAGCTGGATTTTGGTGATTGCTACACAGGGATCGCGAACTCGAAGGTTCTTCTCATCCGGAACACAACGGAGGCAACGCTGCATGTTGACTTGACAAGCGATCGACCGAAGGAGATCAACTTTGAGCTCAAACTGCAGCAGAACCGAGCAAGAGCGTCACGCGCCCCTCGTGGTGAAGAGGTCCTCTCCCCAACCGGCTCAAATGATGGCTCAAGTCGCAAAGGATCGTTGTCCCCGGATGGAGCCAAGACTGCCATGTCTTTTGCAAATGTCGACTCGATCAACAATTATGGCTTGGACAGCGACGAAGAAGCTGAAGAGAATGAGGTGAGTGTATTTTCTTTTATGCGTTTCTTTTTGCGCGCAAATCGCTAATCATGCTGGCTTGTTCGTATGTTAGGACTTTTACGAAGACGAGTTCCAGCCAGCGAAACGACTCTCGTTTGATGAGAACCCCTTGGGTGACCTCGATGATATTGATGATGACTTTGAATTTGATCGAGAACCTCGAGCTCCTCCAAGAAGCCCTCCAGCCAGCCCGAAGTCTCGGGTGAGCAGACACACGGAAGCGCGGAAGAAAGCCTTTCGAACAAAAGGGAAGAAGTCAGCGAAGGTTCCATCTCGTGTGCGCGATCTCGCGTACGAAAGCGGTGTTGACAGGTACGCGAGTTCTTGAGTTTTCTTATATGTTGCTTTACTTGATTGGACTTTACCTGATTTGATCTAACGAAGCGTTTTTGTGGTCCGTAGTAGCGGCAACAGCATTTGCTCTTCGCCTGAGCGAAAGCCCCGCTCTGATGCTCGGAAACGCGTGACTGCATCGGTCGATGAAGCTACTGGATCAAATTTCTTGGTCGAAACGATTGATCTGCCTCCTGGTGGTGAACGCACGATCCTGATTTGGTACACTCCTGCGACAAATACTTCATCAGAAGCACTGTTCAGCGAGAACATGGATGGTGTCGATCTGAAAGGAGCTCGCTTAACCAAGCAAACTTTTCGAGTATCGTTTCGATGCTTCCAGATTCAAGGAGCTTGGCAACAAGCGCAGTCTCGGGTGTATGACCGCACATTGGGTAAATCGATCCACATCCGCGCGCGCACGTGCACCTCAATTGTGACTGTAACACCGTCAGTTCTGCATTTGGGCGACTGCAATATTGGAGAACTGAAGAGCAGTTCGTGTATGTTGACGAACCACTCTGAGCTGCCGACAGTTGTGAAGCCATTGGTGACTTCAAAGGTGATCTCGACTGTCCCGAACGACGAAATGACCCTGGGTCCCAAGCAATCGACAGAGCTGAAGATAGAAATCATCCCGAGAAAGACGAACCCGAACTACTCGCGGCTGATCTCGATTATGAACCTCAAGAATCGAATCAACATCCCGCAGATTTGTGTTCGATCGAGCAACATGGACGCGCACCACGTGATTTATCACTCGTTGTTCTACAAGTTACTGACGCAGTCCAAGTCGGCGTTTCTGAACTTTGACCACATCGCACTCAACTCTGTCGGCATCCAGGTGTTTGATCTGGAGAATATCACGAATGCGCCTCTGCACTTGAATCTCCAGAGCTCCGATCCGTCCAAAGTTCGGCTGTATTACTTCAAGATTCCTTTTGGGGATGTTGGAAAAGTCGGAGCAGCAAGAAATCATGAAGTCCAAAAGCAAGCGAGCTCAACTCAATTGTCGACGCAGTCGTCTGCTGGAGGCAAGCATGGTGGCTCTTCTGCGAGTGGAGCGTCGAGTACTCAAGCGCGTCCGTCCGGACGAGTGATTAGGCGCAGGCGATCATTTGGAAGTCTCTCGGAGCTTGGAAATCCCGCTCCAGCCTCGAAGCGAAACATGTCCACTGTACTTCGTGGATATTTGTCGAAAAAGCTGTCAACCACGAATCAGTCATCGAGCTCACACCATGCTGGAGGAAGTGTGGTTTCGGCGAGTGCACAGGCACCATTCCCATCGCCGCTTGATCCAGCGAAGCAAAGAATTGAGCAATTTGCCAGCAGCAGTCATTTCCAAGTCAGCGCACCCCCAACTCCAAGTTATCAGTCCACCGGTCATGATGGAGTAATTGCGGCAGGACCAAGCGGGATGACAGTGGGTCTTCCGTTAGCGAAGCAGCCTGTTGCTGAAGAGCTGGCAGCTTTACTGCATATTTTTGAGATTTCCCGATCAGAGTGCGAGCGTTACTGTCACAGCACAATTCCGTCCCCAGAGAAGGAGCAAGAAATCGTCGCCATGGTTCGAGAGAGGATGCGAAAACTGCAGTTGTTGCTTGTCGACAAGAAGCTAATCCCGTTGACGAACAGCAAGGACAGAAACATTCGGATCCCCGCAAAATCTCAACAGCGAGTTGTTGCAATCTTCAGTCCTTCGGCAGACTTTGTTCCTCCGGGTGAGATAGCCGGAAAGATGCGCGTTGAGAAGCAGAAGATTTTCATCACGCTGCCTCCGGGTGGGAACAAGAAGGCAGTTGCAGATGCTGCAAGGTTTGATCAAACAAAGTCGACTTGGGTCACATCCAAGCACCCGTTTGACTCGCGGCCGTCCGTCCGAGAGCTTCTACTGAAAAGCAGGGTGTGCCGCTCGGTGATGAATGTGAATCAGAAGAACATTAATTTCGGGCGTATCGCGACCTCGTCGAAGAGTTCGAAGCGATTGGTTGTCCAGAATATGTCACCAATTCCTCTAGTGTACAGCGTGGAGAAGACGGGATCGATTTCTTCGGGTTTCCTGGAAATCAAGGAAGGCGAAGTTGGAGTGGTGAAGGCGTTCGGGACAAAAGAGATCTGTTTTGAGTTTCAGCCAACCCTTGCCGGTCCGTTCGAGGAAAAACTTCGGATTGTCAACGTTCAAGACGTCGAAAACTCGATCTCTGTGACGATCAAAGCGAAGATCGTGAAAAGAGAGACCTTCAAGCTTCTGCAGTCAGGTGAGTTTGTCATGTGGCGTGCTGATCCCTAAAGTATTTCGCCTGACATTTGTATTTGTGGTGTATCCTTGTAGGTCAAGTGCTTTCTTTGGGAAAGTGCCTCATTGGAGAAAAGAGCGACGAGATCAAAATTGCCGTTCGAAACACCAGTCGAAAGAAGCGTGAATATGTTATTCAACTGGATCCTGGTTTTTCGAACCCAAATCTGAAGCCGACGTTCCACTTCTCGATCGATGAAACTCCGTCAGCTATCATCACTCAAGCTCAGGAGAAGAAATTGGACGAAGAATTGGAGAAACTGGAGCACAAGCTGCGCATCGCTACGACAAAGAAGAAGACGGACAAGATCACGAAACTCAACTCGAAGATCTTTCGCGTCAAAGCGTTGCTCAGTGGTGAGCAAGTGCCAAACGAGAATAAAATGGGAGCTGATGAAGACGAGCCGAAGTCTGCACTCCATGATGTCAGAAACATCGACGTGTATGACAGCTGCAACAGCGAATCTGAGATGTCCGAGTCCGAGTCCGTTCCGCGATCCCGTCGCCGACCAAAGCTTTTGGCAAAGTCGCTGTCGTTGTCGGACACGAGAGGAAACACAAACCAGCTGCATTTCTCTCTCGACGCAGAAGCGACTTGCAGAATTGTGGCGTATGCTGTCTTCACCTCGCTTCAGCCAGGATCCGATGCAAAAGATAGTCAATATCATATCGCGGCAGGAAAAATCACAGGCTTCAAGAGTCAGAAAGCGAGGAAGAGGCAACTGCGCCGAGATTCCACTCCAATCATTGGGGTTGGCAAGTTCCTTCTCTTCGAGCAGCAGAACAAAGATGTGATGAAAGAGCTACAGTACAGTGCAGAGATCTTCCTTCGAACCGCTGCTGGGGAAACCGCATTTTCTCGCGCAGTTGGGAGAAGGATCATGCCGCAGCTTGCTTCGTCTGGCGCTCCAAGCCGTGACATGGGGAGACTTCCGCTTGGCGAATACGATGAAAGAAATCGTGATGGAAATGGAAAATCGAGCGGCATGGGCGAATCACCTTCGTCGACACAGTCTCTCCTCACAAGCGCGGACAGCGATCGTGCAAGAGGGCTCACAATTGCTATTCCAGAGTCTGAGAAGGCGTTGGAAAGTGGGAAAATTCTGGTGAAAGTTGAACCGAACCAGTTTGCGATCTCCCATTCGTCGACCTTGCTGATTCCGCTTGACGAATCGCCGGCAGACACCTACGGTTGGTCAGTGACGTTATCCCATCAGTCACCCGTGCTGAAGAAGACGTCAGATATCGAGGTGGTGTGGCGTGCGTCCGAGGCACTGCGTAGTCTTCTTGCAATCAGCTGTAACATCACTCCAACGGAGTCGTTGATGATACATGGAGAGAGCGCGCCGAAGTTTGGACTTGAAGGCGAGGAGAAGGCTCACAGTAGCAGCAATCTTCCTTTGAAAGTTCGGCTCTCTGGGGACCGAGCAGTGACGCTGCATTTCAAATGGTGTTTTGCTGCGGAAACTGGATTTGCGTCATCGAGCTCGCTCGCCTCTTGCATCAGCCGATCCGTGCTCGCTAGCATATCGAAAGCGATGGAGCAAAACGCTGGGAAGCTGGAGTTCTTGTATCGTGGGAGCTCATCGCCGTCATTGACAAGCGTCGTTTTGAACCATCCGTTTGCATCTGTTGATGTTGCAGTCGTCAAGGCAGTGCAACGCTCGTTGTGCTTGGACTCGGAGAAGATCGATTTGGGAGAACAGCAGCAAAATGCTGAAGTGCAAGGCGAATTCATCATCCGAAATCGATCCCACCAGCCAGTCAAGTTCCTTCTACTAGCGACATCGTCTCGAGAGCAAACGAGTGGAAATGTGTCGAATGGTGCATCGTCGGCGTCGTCTGGAGGAGATCTTACATTTGAGAGACCGAATGGCAGTATTGCAGCGAACTCGCACGTCATTGCTCGCTTTACCTACAAAGGAACCGTCCCTGGTCAACACAGCGAGCAAATCCAACTTCGGAACCTGAATGATCGCTTGGATACGTCAATTTTGACGGTAACTGTTCGCGTCACACGACCAGTGTATGTTCGTGTCCCTGAACTGGATCCTCATGTCACTGGACACCTTGAGATTCTGGATCTTGGACCCTGCTACGTCACCCCGGAAATGCAAGACACAACGGCCGACAGCCCCAACATATCGCTCAAATTCAGCAAGGTGCACAAACTGACGTTGCACAGTCAAGTGGATGAAGCGCTGGTGTTATGCGCCTCCTCGAACTTGAAGACACAGTGCTACGTGTTTGAAGACGCGCGATTGAATCGAGAGGCAACTCATGTCGTGCTAAAAGGCAAGCAATCCATCGACTTGTTTGCCGCGTTCAGACCGCGCCTTTCGGGAGACGCGTTCAAAACAGGGAGTACTCGCGACCTTGTTGGTGGTATTCGTGTGCAGCTGTTTCGCTTGTCAGGCGAGCCAGTGTCTGCAAATGCGGAAGACGACAAAAGTGAGATGGTCGCCGAATTCACGATCAAGTTTGTCGGTGTGGCTGGAGCAAGTCTCGCGCGCGTGACGCCAACAGTCATTGATTTTGGCGTTGAGCGAAATCTCGGAGGTCGTCAAATGGCACTTGCTCATGAAGGACGATTTGACGTGGTTAACATCAGCAAAGCTCTCCCGTTGCGCTATCGATTATTTGTCACCAGCGACGCAGACAGCTACTCAGATGATGACGACTCGCTTCACGTGGATCTGGAGCAAGAGCAAGGAGAAGTACCAGCTGGAGAAACCAGAGCTGTTCAGTTCAAACTCACAGCTTTCAAGAGTGGTTTATTCCGCCGACGAGTCTTGGTTGAAAACGTTCACTATCCCGGAAAGATCAGTTACATCGACGTGATGTTGTTTGTCGACAACGGTGCTCTGAAGTGCGAGGTGTTTGGGTCGGTGAAAGAGAACGTACCTGCATCGCCGTCAGAGCTCGGCAGTGCCATTGACTTCGGAGTCATCAACGTGATCAAACTGGAGGAGGAGTTGTCAGACGCTTCTTCAGTTCCTGCTGGTGAAGTGGAACCTATTGCTCGAAAGTATCGTATCTTCGAGAAGCACCACGGCGAACTACCGAGTGTTGCTGGAGTGATCAGTTCGTCATTATCTCGAAAGTCTTTGACGAGAGAGCGGTTTCTTATTCTTACGAATACTACCGACTCAGAGATGGTGTTGCGACCCGTGAGCACACTGCCGTTGGATTTTATTTGGTGCGGCTGTGGGAATATCCCACCGCTTCTGCACGAGTGTCAAAACCAATCGGGTCTATTGATGGCACGCACTGCATCAGTTGACGATGTGAGAAGGTTGAGCTTCCTGATTAAGGAGACTCCATCAAGTCGTCCTCAAGCAACAAGCATGTATTTCGGAGATGTCCATCGGATTCCAGCGCAGACCTCCTGCGTGCTGTTCATCCGATTCGCACCAATCTCTCTGACGACACAACTGCCGTGCGACGCGATCGAAAATGGCAAGCTGTGCCCTTTTTCGGGAGTTGTAGCGATTCAAAGGTTCGATTCTGCGAAAAGCGACGTTGCAACCAGCGAACCGTTCGATGCGGCTTCGACATTGAAGGTGATCAATGTGAGTGGCGAGTACGGTGAGTCGTGCATTCAAGTGACAGAGAAGCACATCTCGCTGGGCAAAATTGGCTACGCGATTGGGTGGAAATCGTCGAGTTTTGACGTCTCAGTGAAGAATGTATCCGATATCGAAGTGTGCTTTGCAATCGCAAACCTGCCGGCTTTCATTCGCATTCGAAATGTCCGGGGAGCTACTCAAACTGCGATTGGTAGTGATCTCGCTTTGACGACTACGAACGACCTCAGGGTCCCTTCGCTCCGAAACTTGGCACTTCAAGCAGAAAACAAGTCGACGGAAGGAGCAGCTGGACACTGCAACGCTTGGAAGCTTGATGGTTTGGCGACCTGTGTGATGGAGATGGAGTTTGTCCAAACGTCCGAGGTACGCAAACCACGCTTATTTGCAGCAACTTCGTTCATCCTCGTCTAATCTTTTTTGATGTGATCTTGTGTGATTGTAGTCTCTCAGTGCCGGCATCCACGACTTTCCTTTGCGTCTGCTGAACTTGTACAACCCTCACAATGTCGAGGACATTTCGGTTCGTGCTCAGATCATCTCAAGTTATGCTGAACTGATTGTGGATCCAGAAAGCTCTAGCTTTGGTGCTAATGCTGAGTCTCGAGACCGGTCCAAGCACATGGCATTCCTCCCTCCAGTGATCGTGCCTCCAGCACCAGAAGCATCCCCGCATGGATCTAGCTTCTGGTTCTCTTTGCGAAATGTGTACGACGAGGAGTTGAACGTCAAGCTTTCGTCAACGCCTCACAGTGCTTTGGAGAGGTGAGATAATTTGCTTTCCTCAATTTCTGTGGCTAAGTTTCACTGCGCAAACACTAACATTTAACCTTTTGTGTGTATTAGCAGCACTCTCGAGTTTTTGCTGTTTTCGCGTTCCGCGAACACTCCAGTGAGCACTCTTCAGATTGCGCCAGGGGATTCTGTTGACGTTCGTGTTGTCTGCCACGTATTCCCGTCTGCCCGCCTATCTTCCGCTACGCTGAAGTCGACCGAATATGACCCGACGTACGATATCTTGGAGCTCGGCAGTATCTGGTTAGATGTGAGCGTCCAAAACGCGTCGGAAACTGCACAAACGAAGCACATTGGAGTGAAAGGAAAGCTCATTCCAGGTCGCACATTCACGCTGTCAGCATCAAGCTTGCACTTCTTCGCCGCAGCGACTGAAATCCCTGCCGACATTCCGCTGGAACATTTGCCGCCATCATTGAGATCGAAAGCAGGGAACAGCAGAGAATCGGTCCAGCTCGCAATGACAGGATCTTCACAGCCATCCAGCAGCATTGTTCACAATTTGCGCAATACGTCCGAAACATTCTGGGTGCGTAATCCGTCCACGATCCAGCCGCTCAACTTTGCCATCGAGCCTGTGGCGATGTATCAGCCAGGTCTTTGCTTGATCAAGGGCTCTACAGCATCTGAAATGAGTGCGATGAGTGAATATATCGAAGCTATCGCTGTTCCGTCCTCTGGAACAATTGCCCCCGGGGACTCCATGAAGATCACTGTCCGTCTCGAAGAAGCGACTTTGATCGCTGCCGCAGAAGCTATCCACTTCCATGGAAACGGCGACAATGCGAAGGCAGCGTCATTGCTGCACAAGATGCGACACCATCCATCATGGAGAAGCAATTCTTGGGGAGCGGAGACTCCCGATGCTGCTGCTGAAGCCGAGGCACAGAATCACATGTTCCTGAAAATTCGCGATGTAGACATGAGCGCAGACATGAACGTTTCGACCGAAATCGATGTCCACTTGGTTCTTCAACAAAATGCGTCAAGCTCGGTCGCTACAGCTGAAGGTGCTAAACAAGGAGGTGCAGTCGACATGGCGTTGATTAGCGCAGCATTTGCAGCGCGAGAAAAGCGCTTGACGTTGACGTCGAAGAAGATATTCACCGCTCCAACTTTGGCAACGCATGTCGAAGATTCCAGTCGTGAAGAGGGCGAGTATGCGGGTCTCGACAACTTGGACGAGTTTGATGTTGACTCCATTAACTCAGAGCCCCGCGACCACAGAAGCCAACTCCCCGTGCTGACAGTTCGAGGCTGTACGCCGGCAGAGAACTCGTCACTGGAAAGCACGCGGTACATCGTTGATGTTGGACAGCACACTGTCCGAAATGGAGGAGAAGTGGAGTGGGAATTCACGGTGGAGTGTCTATACAACCAAGTTGGCGCGCAAGAAGGTGGAGGACTCGATCCGGTCGACTACAAGCTGATTCTGGTGGACCGAAACGCGAAATCTTGGCTTCAACTCAGTCGTGACCGAGGCACGCTGGACAGATCACGTAGTTATCAGAGCGTCGTGCTCTATTTCCTGCGCGATGTGGTCGGTGTGTACTCTACTTTCATGGTGCTGCAGAATGTGACCAACCCATCGGACTTGAAGATTATCCACGTGCGCCTGGAAGTGATTGCGGACCTGAACATGCTCCGCAGCATGTCTTCTGGACTGGACCCCACCACGAACCTCTTTCGAGTGCTGGTGTCGAACCACGGTAACCCCAAGAGACAGCGTCGATCGAGCATTGAGTTGACGCAAGGAAACGGAAGCGAGAGCCCAAGAGGTGCTTCTGGGAGCAGACCCGGGCTGGTCATCGACTATAGTGAAGTCTACTATCACAAGCTCTACCACAACCACTCGATCGTGCTCGAAAATTCATCAGGACTGACTCTTGACTTTATGTTGTCAAGCAACGCCCGACCCCAGGAAGTGAGCTTCTCCACGTCTCCGACGTCGTTCACCGAAGTGTCAGCTGTCACGCTCGAGGCTCACGGGCGGATGCAAGTATTCTTGCACTTCCGTCCTCAACCCCGACCCGTGTCATCAGCGACTACAGTCGCCGATGACACTGGAGTTGAACACTGGATCCGAGAGATCGAAGTGTACATCAACTGTCGTCTTGTGAAAGATTTCCGAGAAACTGTCATCTTGCGGGCGATCTGTAATCAGCCGCAATTGCAGGTAAACGTTGCGTTGTCCAAGTCGGACGACATTTTGTCCAGGCCCGACGTACCTGACTTGTTTTTGTCGAGCCAGCCGAGTTTTCTCGGCGCAGTGTTTGCGATGCCCGAGGCTGCGTTATCGAACCCAGACCTCGCCTCGACTCTATCGTCTGACGCAGACAAATTCATCGTGGTGCACAACACACGGAGCGATGTGAAGGCGCGTCTGGCGCTTCGCAACGACAGCATGTTCTTCAACATTGGAGTGGACGTCCTGCTTACCGCTCCTGGCAGTGTGGAGGTGCACTACTTGGACAATGGTGTCTGCGCCGGTAGGAGGTCGACGCTCTTGGTGACGATTCAGCCGCATGCGGCAGTTGTCTTTCGCGTCACGCCCGATGTTGCGTCGCTGTGGAAGCACCACCAGCTCTGGGACCACAGCGTCAAGGAGCATGTTACGCTGTACAACATCAAACAGTTTGCAGAGCACTACCAAGTGACGCTGTGCTTTACGTGCAGCAACGCGTCGAGTTTCTACATCCCGCCGAACGTATCTGAGAGCTACCCGTTCTCCGCTTTGGAAGACACGATCGCCAAGTTCCTTCAGGTAAAACTTTGTAAAATTTGCATGCTGACACTGATGATGACTGTGTGCGAGGTGACTTACCCACTGTTTGCTCTTGGTTTTCCATTTTACAGAACTACAACTACACGTGGAAATGGCTGGTGACGTACCATGGCGCAATGCCCGAGACCGAATCGTCAGCGAAAAGTGCTCCTACATCACTGACAGCGTCGAAGCTGATCGAGGTGCTGACCGATTTGGAGAGCGCGCTGGAGCTATCCTCGCCGCTGAGCCCACGGCGACTGCACCCGGTGCTGCCTCTAGATTTCGAGAGCAGCCCGAAGCGGTTCGATGGCTTCTCGTCGGGAGAAAACAAGGACGGGTTGCACCAGTTGCTGCAGTCGTACCGCGCGCTGTACTTTGATTTCTATTACATCACGGACGAGCTGGTGTGGTACGGTGTGCGCGGCAACGCGGTGCGGCACAGCTTGATGCTGGCAGACCTGGCGTACGGCGTGGTGTTCAACCACGAGGTGTTCCACGTGTTTCTGGCTTCCAACAGCGACTCGTCACTCGACGGACTCGCGTTCCCGCGACTGCTGCTGCCCTGGATCCGCCAGCTGGGCCACTTCCTGAGCTTCTTCCCCGAGAGCCAGGAAACGACGATGCCGCTCCGTCAGCTTTACGACCAGCTGCGGAAGTTCGAGCTCAGTTAAGATGAGCAAGTGTTGGGCATAAGCACTCGCTGTGAGCGCATGTTTCCTATCCACACATCCTTGTAAAACATGTAAAAATGAAATGAATGCGTCGCTCCAAGCTCCAAATCAGGCGCTCAAATCAGGGTTTTACTGTGTTTACCGATTGCTTTAATTTCATGTGGTCCACATTCTTTCGCGCCAAGAACGCATTTGCCCTTGCGGCAGTGCTCTGCTGAGGTATTTGCACAAAGCCGAAGCAAGGCTCCGATTGCCATGACGCTCAAGGAGCCGCCACCGCCGCACGAGGAGCTGTTCCTTCCAATAGAGGAGGACTCGCTGCTCTTTCAGATTTGCTTCTACTACGGGCTGCTCGTCGTACTTGTGGAGGTGGTCGTGCCGCTGCTCTTCCAGCGGCGACTGCGTCTCTTTCTGCCGAATGTGCTCCCGCAGGCGCCACTGCTGAGCGACGACGCCTTCCAGCACCAGAAGACGCAGCTGAGCACGCAGCTCCGCGAGTTGCAGCGTGCGAGTTCGGCTGCGAAGAAGAAGAAGCAACAGCAGCAGCGATGGCGCAAGCCCGTCGACACAGCGGTAAGGTTGCAGCTGGCGTGGGTGGTTTCACTTGATTTTCGCTACAAAAGGCTCTTTTGCTAATCACAATTGCACCTGTGCTTGTGTTTGTAGGGACTTTCCGATAAGAAGAAGACGCCAATTAGTGAAGGAGCTGCATGGAGCGAGTACAGCGCCAGCCACGACGCCTCCTTTTCCAAGCCACGACTTCCATCTTCGGTGCGCGCACAAAGTGCTGGAAAGAGCGCAAAGTCGAGTGTTAGCTCTGCATCGAGAGCTCGAGAGCTTGAGGCGAGAAGTTTGAAGCAAGGAATGAGTGCGATTGCTGAAGGGAACCTCCTACCGTCCAAGCTCCAGCAGCCGTCACGTTCGTTCTTCGCGTCCACGTTCTCAGCAACCCAAGGTGCGTCGACTATCCCTGGGACTGCTGGTGTCACTTCTTCGTCTGCGCCGTCGTCAAGACAATTATCGGGAGAGCGACGCCCGCCGGAGAGACGGCTGAGTGCTGGGGGAACAGGCGCGAAAGCTTCGGTCACAGACACGCAGCAGCGCCAGGTACAGCGCGAAATGCGCCGGTATTCGTGGCAGAGAGAGACTACAGAGGAGGACGATGATGTGCCTGCCTCGAAGCTCTCCCAGCCTTCGTTCTTGTACTCTTCGACAAGAAGAGAAATCCCTGACGACTCTTCTGAAAAGCAGCGCGCGTATGAACGCTCCGGCCAAAGAGACTTCGACGCAGCAGAGATGGAGCCCCAGCAAGAGCTCCGCTGTGAAGGGCCCACAGAGTTCACGTCTGCACGATACGATACCTACGACTACGATGAAGTAGAAGAGATGCTGCCGTCCGAGTTGCCAAAGCGATCCATTGCGCCTTTTGCGCCGACGCAGCAGAGTATCTTTGACGACAGCGACGAAGAGTTCATGACGGTGATCCGACGCCCACGAAGCCCCGTTCCGATGGCCCCGAGTCGGACATTCACGAGCTTTGGCAACGAGCAAATGGACGTTGAGCGAACGATCTCCGCTGCGTTTGGTGGACGTCCGCTAGGAGGAGTGGCAGCGATTCCAACAACTCATTATCAGCCAGTCACAGTAGCTCCACCCGTAGCAGCAGCAGCGCCGTATCACCAAGTGAACATGTACGAACAGCCACATGCACAAGCTCGTCCACAACAACAGCAACAGCAGCGGAATCAGTTTATCACCAGCAGGAGGGAGACTTCCGATGCACGCAACCATCGCCAGGAAGAAGCGTTTGGAACGACCAACTATCGCGAAGTTGCTCGAGACAGGTATGCTCTCTCGTTAGCTCATTTGCCGTAATACTAGGTGAAACCCAGTAATCATCTCGTATGTGCTGCATGGAAATGAATAACAACAGGACGCCGAAAATCAGCCGCAAAATCGCGTTTGACGAAGAGATGATGGCACTGGCCGCGACACCTGATGCGAACGCAGCAGCAGGCGCGAAGCGCAAGCGCTCCAAGATCTTCAGTCCCGAGGACGAGGCGCAGGACTTTAGTCGACGACGGACGCGGCTGTAAACTTCAAACAACACACAAAGAGAGCAAGAGTTATATAGTAAGATCCGATCCAGCAGCACAGCAGTAGGTGGAAACTTGTTGTAATGGCTGGTTGGGCAATTTCCTTGTTGGTTGAGGATATGAACCTTGCTGCCATGATAGAAAACAGGTCAACAACTATATCCTACAAGCTCCAGGTCCCGATGGAAGGTGTGTGCAATATCGGTGGTGTCTGTCTACTGGTGCTCCTCCTTGCCGGTCTTGACGATGTAGAAGAGCGCGTGGATGTTGTTGTTCTTGATGGCTTTCCGGCACGCGGCCACGACCGTGGACTTGGCGTTGCCGAAGCGTAACCGCGCGGCGAGCTGAATCATGCTGTTGACCTCCTTGAGCGCGTCCAGTAGCGCCTGATGGTTGGTGCTGCGCTTCGTGTACTCGCCCAGCAGCTGGTTGTTGAGCGTAAAAAGCTCCGAGTAGTATCTCCGCATGCGACCCCTGTCATCCAACAAAGTCACAAAGCACCCGAGTTCAGCCAATCATTCAATCATCCAATCAGTCCAGTTCATCACTTGAGCACCAAGCAACGCGTACATGTCGTTGAGGATTCGCGCGTCCTCGGCGCGGATGACGAGGTTCTTGACCTGGTTCGAGTCGTCCGCCATCTCGCCTGTGAGCTTGAGGCGGATGGCGTTGCACTCGTCCACGCGGATGAGCAGGTTCTTGAAATCGTCCATCTGACGGGGAAAGTCCGCGAGCGACTCGAGCTCGCGCCACTCCAAGTGCGCGCACATGTCCTGCACGAGTTCGGCCGCGAGGTCCATGTCGTCGGTGCGGATCACCGTCTCGTTGGGCGCGATGGAGATGCACAGCGGGCTCCCGTCCTTGAACGATTTGAAGAAGAGCTCCACGGTGGTGTCTTCCGAGCATGACGCGTTGAGCTTGAACGAGTTCTCGATCCACGAGCACATGAGCGCGGTCTTGACGGGCGTCTTGAAGCACACGTTGCCTCTGGGTTCGCTCTCGGGTCCGCTGGGCAACTGCAGGAACATGGCGAACTTTGGCAGCACGTACGAGAGCTCGAACACGTGGAACGACGTGTTGTTGCCGCGCGAACCCACGAGCACTTTGAAATCCATCTTGGCTGGGACGTACTTTGTCAGCTGCAGCGGGATCGTCACCGTAGAGACCATGGCCGGCGGACGGATCACGAGCGACTCGCCCTCGAAGATGCCGACGTCGTACTCGTAGATTGTGACCATCTTGATTATGCTCTCGTTCTCCGTGGACACCTGGAGATCGAATGCATTGGACGCCTTCGTGGCCGTCGACTTGATGTGGATCTTGGTGCCGGCCTTGATGCGCAGGCCCGTAGTCTTGGCGTTCTTGCCCGCGGCCGAAGAGGACGACGAACTAGAAGACGTGATCACCTCGAGGGACTTGAGCTCCAGTTGCAGCCCAGCCTTGTGCTTGGAGAGCTTCGCGACCTCTTTCTCCTCGTGCGCCGCCTTGTCGGTCGCCGCCATCGCCGTGGGGAAGTCACCCGCCGCCATGAAGTACCCGCGGATCTCGCCGTCCGCCGAGCAGCAGATGATCTCCTCGTTGCCGTCCATGCGGTAGTCCGCCGTGACGAGCGCCGCGACGGGCGACGCGAACATGTCCTTGTGCACCACCTCGCCGTTCGTGAGCTTGCGTGACTCGAACTTGCCGTTGCTCCAGCCGATCACGATCTCCTTCTCGCCGTCGCCGTTGATGTCGAACGCCTGGATCGCCGTGGGCGTGTTCTTGGACTTGACGCGCCACGCGCGGTGCTTGCTCTTGTACACGCCCACGGTGCCATTCTGCAGCGCGTAGCCGAACATCTGCTTCTGGATCGGCGCGAGCGCCAGGATCGCGCTTGTCTCCGTGCACTCGTACACAGTCTCCTCGTTCTGGAATGCGCGGATCTCAAAGTCGTCCGAGCCCACGACGAGCTCGTCGCGACCGTGGCCCGTCACATCCGAGAGCGTCATGGCGCGCACGTTGTCGCCCGTGACGGTCCAGAAGAGCTCGTTGCCCTCACGGCCATACCCTTGTAGTGAGCAGTTGCCGCCGACGACCACCATCTGCGACGGCGCGGCGTTGCTCGTCTTCATCGCGGGGGCCGGCGCGAAGAGCATCGTGTTGACGCCGTCGGGCACGTCCTTGTAGAAGATGTCCGAGTTCTTCTCGACGTTGTACGCGAGCAGACTCGCCTGCGTGCCGACCACGAGCGTGTCGCCTGGGTCCGCGTCAAGGAACTTGCCCGTGCAGAGCGCCGAGATCTTGCGGTTAATCTTGAGGAAGCGCACGTTCTGCTCCGAGTCCTCGATGCTGCCGTCGTTGCGCTCGTTGGGCGAGTGGATGAACACTTTGCCCGCGGTCGTGCCGCACGCGAGCGACGGGTGCTTGCCATTGAACTTGCCCACCTGCGCCACGCGCTCGAGTACGGGCTGGTGCAGGTGCAGCTGGAACGCGGGCAGCATCGTGAATCAGGGGGAGAGAATACTCGCAGAGGGAGAGAGTACTAGAGATGGCTAGAGATGGCGCCACGAGTGCTTTTGCATGCCACGATCTCTATGTCAGCACACTGTATGTGTGTCGGTGCTGCCTGCCGATCATCCGTCCCATTTGCTTTTGTGACCTTTCATGATTGTGTGACTCAGATGCTCAATCAGACTCAGATAAACAGGCCACCTGAGTCCAAGCTGGTGCTGATACTTCTGAGTCTGATCGTTTGCTGGAGTGCAAACAGCTTTGAATCCACCAAATCATCATCATAGGTTACAAGCACAAAATAGCAAAGCAGCACAAGCAACGCAGCAGAGTGATGGCGAGCAAACCGGTGGTGACATTCGTGACGGGCAACCGCAACAAGCTGACGGAGGTAATCGCGATCCTCGGCGCGGACTTCCCCTTCGAGCTGCGCAACCAGGCGGTGGACCTCCCGGAGCTGCAGGGCGAGCCGGCGGACATCGCCAAGGAGAAGTGCCGCCTCGCCGCCAAGCAGGTGAACGGTCCCGTTCTCGTGGAAGACACGTCGCTCTGCTTCAACGCGCTCAAGGGACTGCCAGGTCCGTACGTGAAGTGGTTCCTGGAGAAGACCGGCCACGAAGGGCTCAACAACATGCTCGCCGCCTACGAGGACAAGTCGGCGTACGCGCAGTGCATCTTCGCGTACGCGTCTGGCGCGGACGACGCGGACCCCAAGGTGTTTGTCGGCCAGACGCCCGGCGTGATCGTGCCGGCACGCGGGCCAGCGAATTTCGGATGGGACCCGATTTTCATGCCGGACGGCTACTCCGTGACGTACGCCGAGATGGAGAAGGCCACGAAGAACTCCATCTCGCACCGCTACAAATCGCTCGAGCTGCTCAAGGCGTTCCTCGTTCAGCAGCAGCAGCAGTAGGCGGGAGATAACACAAGCTGGTAAATGGATATCACGAAGAGCTACGTTCACATGATCGACCTCAGATACAAACGCAAACAACAAGAAGCCGACAAGCATTGGGTCTGAAAACACACACCTTTTTTTCCTTCTTTTCTTAAAAAAGCAAATAGATCGTCTATACATCATTCATCTTCAGCGATTGACTTGGGGGATCGCGCACCACGTGTACTCTTGTTGGGTGGGGTGGGTGAGCAAAATAACTAATTCAGAGCCGAGCTCAGCGCCGCCTGGAGCTCCGGGCTCAGCTGCGCCGCGACCTCCTTGATCTGGCCCTCGAACGCGCCAAAGAGGCCGCGCACGCACACCTTGATCTCCTCCTGCTCCTCCTCGTCCACGCTCGTCGACGCGAGCGACTTGGCGTACACTTCGATGATCTGAGGGATGAAGCTCACCACTGCCGCGTTCTGCGACTTGACCAGGCCGTTCAAGCACTTGAACACCACGGCGTTCTCGTCAAAGTCCGCCTTCAGCGGCAGCGCATCGAGGAACACTGGCAGTACGTGCTCGAGCGGCACACTGCCCACGCCCGCGATGATCAGGCGAGCGACCGCCGCAGCCGCGTTGTCGACAACAACGTCGTCGTTGCCTTCGCCAACGAAAAGCGGACGCACGGCGTGCAGGATCTGCTCGTACGCAGGGTAGAGCTTCTCACCGCTGATTTCGGCCAAGATTCCCACGCAGAAGGCGCTGTTCGCCTTGAGCACGTAGTTGTCCGACGCGAGGCCCTGGATCACCACTGGGAACACGCTCTCGACAAAGTTCAGGGCCGATGGACCCAGTTCGCGAAGCACTTCCGCGAAGCAGCCGACCGCGGCGGCGCGGTCACGCGAGGCGCGCAGACCGGTCGCGAACGCCAAGAAGTTCGGGAACAGCTCCTGGAAAGTCGCAAGGAAGTGCTCACCGTAGCACTTGCTGAGCACGCCGATCAGCTCCGAGGCGGACTCGAGCACAGAGCCGCCCTCCGCGTCTTCCTCCTCGTCGTCGTCCTCGGCGCTCGCCTGGCACACGTGGGTGTGGGTGAGCACAGCCTGGGTCACACGGGTGATCTCAGCGAGGTGGTCCACGGTCACGACTGGGCCGACGCGCGCAGACATGGCCTTGATTGCGTTGAAAGTCTTCTCCACGACGACTTCCTCAGGGTCCTCGAGCAAGTCTTCCACGAGAGCCTTCATCACAGCGTTCACGATCACAGCGTTGTTCGGGGTGAGGATCGCCTTGTTGAAGTCACCCTTAGTCCACACCTGAGCGTCGACGCTGCCTGGGTGCGACGCGTTGAACGAGCAGATCACAAGCGCCGCAAGCGCTTCAGCGACAGCGGCACGCACGTCCTCGTGGATGTATTCGGTCAGTGGCGCCAGCGCCTCCAAGAACTTTGGAATGAACTTGTCGAAGATCGCACCGCAGTTCAACGCCATCTCTTCCACGGCAGCCACAGCGCGCACCTTCGAGTTGAGCGCGTCTGTGCGGATGCTGATGTGGCGCAGCAGGTTGTCGTCCTCGTCTTCATCGTCGTCCGAGTCGAGACCCTCGAGCACGTCCTCTTCGTCGTCCACAACGCGGATGCCCTCATCGCTTTCGATCTCCTTCAGCACGTAGGTGGCAGCCTGCTCAAGGAAAGGTGCAAACTCCTCCTTGTAGATGCTCGTGATGTTGATGAAGTAGACGAACGCCTGCTCCTTCAGCTCCGAGTCGTCCAAATCGAACGACGCGAACACGAATGGCATCGAAGACGCAAAGTACGGGCGGAACGTCTCCTTACCAAGCGCAGTCGCGAGGTAGCCAAGGCACTCCATGGCAGCGCCGCGGAGGAAGAAGTACTTTGGGTCCGTGATGTTCCAGAATGGCTGGATCAGCTCAGCGACCGCCTGGAAGTACGGCAAGAACGCGTCCTTGGCACCAATCGCGATCGAACCCAAGGCGTCGAGCGCCATCTTCTGCAGTTGAGGAGACGGCATGCGGAGTACGCTTACAAGCTTGGTCACCAACGTGTCCAAGTACGGGAGCACCTGGTGGCTCTCCATGCTCTGCGTGATCTCGTCCAAGACATACAGAGCTGTCGCCTTGATGGCGCTCGTGCTGTCGTCCAACAAAGCGATACCGATCGGCAGGATGTCGGTGTAGTGGTCCGTAATGTTTGGCTGCAAGAACTCAGCAAATTGGCCGAGAGCGAAGCACGCCGCCTCGCGAACCTTCTGGTCAGGGTCCTGCGCCACGCGGTACACCGCTGGCAACAGCTCGTTCACGTTCTCGCACATGAACTCGCAGCAGCCCTCGGACAAGATACCGAGCGCCAACACACCAGCCTTGCGCTTGCGGGCGTCTGGAGCCTGAATGTATTCGTTGCAGATGCCGAACACCACGCTGTTAAGGTACTTGGCCGGCACGCTGAGCGCGAGGCTGTCGAGCGTCTGCTGTGCGAGGTGACCTGGCGACTCATCATCTTCGTCGTCGTCCTCACCGTCCTTGGAGTCACGCTCCAACAGGTTGGAGATCAGACCGCACGAGACGTCGTCATCATTCGCGACAATGTCGAGCATGGTCGTGAAGATCTTGGCGACCAAGTTCTTCTTGCCAATCGTCTTTGGTTTCTTCTTGATGAACTCACCAAGAGCGTACGAAGCAGAGGCGCGAGTGCTCACTTCAAGCTTGTCGTGCACAATCACCTGGAGAAGCAGCTCAATGAACACTGGGAAAGCCTGGTCAAGGATCGGGAACGGGTGCGACGCAATCTCCGAGAACACGTCCAAGAATTCGACGGCTTCTGGCTCGGCGCCGTTGACGACGCACTGCTGAAGCACTTCGATCTGCAATGGCACCAGCGCCTGGAAGCCGCGCAGGTCCTGCTCCTCCAAGAACTCGATCAGAGCGCACGCAGCGCGCATCGACGCGACGCGCACCTTCAAGCTCTGTGGGTCCTGCAACGCTGCGGCGTACAAGTTCTTCAAGTCGTTGAAGTGTGGCTGCAGGTGTCTTCCCATCGACTCCCCGAGCAGCTGGAGCAACTTCATGCTGATCTCGCGCTGGTCTTCGCTGGCGCTCGACGCGCACGTGTTGATGAAGATCATGAGCTCTGGCCACTTGCCCGACGGCACTTCGTGGAGCGCCAGGCTGCTGATCAGCGTGGCGACGGCGGAGCGCACAACGTGGACAGGGTCTTCCGCGGCGCGCTGGAGCAGCGCCTGCTTGACGCCCGCCTGGGTGGCTTCGTCGAGCTTTGGCCAATGCTTGAACACCTTCTTGCGCAGCATGAGGGCGGCCAACTGGCGCACCTCTGGCTTGGCCGAGAGCTGCAGCTGGGTCATGAGACCGCCGACCGAGGAGATCTTCTTCAAGTATGCCTTGATGGCGACCTCGGCCTGCTTAATCTGCTCCGTGTCCGGGTGCGTGAGTTGCAGGAGGCATGCTTCGAGTTGTTCTGGGGTGAAGTCGGCCATATTGAGCGGAACGAGTGTGCGTGTCCGCGGGATATGGGAAATGCAGCGGGCCGTTCGCTCAGCGGCGAGGCGAGGAAGGACAAGCGAGCGAACGTGAGTGGCGTGGCGTGGCGGTCGCCACAGGATGGCTCCAGTCAAATCAAGCCACATTTGTGCGTTGGCGCCAAAAAGACTAGAAAACCTCGCGAGCTTTTTAAAAACCTCGCTCGAAACTTGCAAAACCTTGGTCGACCTCGAGGTTTTAAGCCATTCTATGTACCAAAATGACTGGTGACGGAAGTGACAAGCCAGCGAGGAAGAAAACAGGCGGCATACCAACGACTGTTGCACGAAGATGCCATACCGATATGCGCGCTGGTTACCAACCCATGTCGGGCGTCTCGATGGACAACGGACAGTCCACTTAAAGGAAAAGTGCACCCATCCTTGCTGCTTGCCACTCGTGCTCCGCTGTCCATTCGTTCAATCTTCACCCATTCACTCGAATTGGTCAGCCATCTTTGACGACCGCTCGTGCTCGAGCCACTGAGTCAGTCCATTGACATGTGAGCAGCTTTTCATCAGGGTTTCTGGATTTTCCTTGGCAGGCGGTCGATGTACACATTTCTCGATCTGATGGCCACATCGCTTGATGGTCGATTAGCGAACCCTGAGGAAGACAGAGCACACCAACAGACCTGCTGCAACGTCAGCCACACTTCATGAGCGTCTCTTCCAGCACCCGCAGCTCCTCTTCCGACAGTTCCGTACAACTCGCTTCCATGTTCGCATAGAGGTTTTTGTAACTGGACGGCTGCAACAAGTGTACGAACAGTTCTCCGTCGTGTTGCTCAGTCGATCGAGCCACAGCCACCTCGGTGCTAGCTGCCAAGTCATCGCTTGAGACGAATGTGCTTGGCGACTCGTGGCTGCTTGGCAAAAGCGCACCAGTTTTCTGTTTCCCATCATTCACAAGCGAGAAAGAAACGATAGCAGGTCAATCGGTTAGTAGCAACTCAAAGGGACACTCGAATGTAGGCGCCGTACCTGACTCGACTGCAACACCGTACCCACACACCCTCGGCGATTTTCTTGCTCCGATCGCGTCGCCAATGAACCTGGGGCTGGGATGTTGATCTTGCTGTCGCGAACACCACCATCATGAACTGTGCATTCCCCAACATCAATCTCCATCAACGCTTGCCGGAGAGCACCAACAGACTCGTCTGCATCGCAAGCAGATTCTACCTGATGCTCATCGATCGACTGAATCGTGGCGCGCAGAGGATCAGCAGTGCCGTTTACGACGCGAATGGTGAACGAGTTAGTCCGAGACGATGACATCGAGGCACCTGAGCTCTTGGGTCTACTGGGTCTCACTGGGACGTGCATGCTCGACGCCATCGTGGACATCGTAGCTGTGCCGTGATTGTGTTCACCAGTTTCTCCTGCTTGAGGGACGATCTCTTGCTGCATTCTCACTCGGTTCATGAGAATGCCGTCAAAAGAGTCGATATCGATTGTTGATGGATTGGTAGTGCCGCCCCTAAACTTGCTCAGCTCTGCCCACTTCAATGCATTTATTTGAAAAAAGTAGCAGCTCATAGTCAGTGATGCACCTTATTGAGCAGCTGTGTATACATGAACACTCACATAACTGGAGATTGCAGCAACCAATTCTGGACCGCATATCCAACAGAGCGCGCTCGCAGGAACGACCGAGCCCGCAGGGAAAATATTGCACTGAGCGAGAGCGAAGCGAATCGATGGCCGATGGTATTTTCGCTGTAGATGCTGAACAATATCCTCGAGACGATCTTGAGAGGTACTTCCCAGCTGTGAGGAAGTCGTCGAGCCTTGCACAACTGGGGGTAGCTGGGATAGATGCCTCTGGTACTGCTTACTGCTGTGAGGACTCGTTGAAGATTTCCTTTGGAACCGCACCCGAGGGATGTTTGTCGAGAAAGGTCTCGCTTTCGGAGCTGCCGCTCCACCCTTCAGCTTGGCTTCTCGTGCCACCTTCCCCCAGAAAAGCGAATGCGCCGATGATTTGTCTGGTTCTTTTGGGGCAACTGCAACTGCAGCTTCTGCTACTCTGTTTTCGTCGTTCTTCACAGGAGGAGGAAGTGCTTCGACTTGTCGAGAGGTGAATTTCTGCGCGCATGTCTGGCACAAATGGACGGTTTGGTAGCTGTTCCAGTCGACAAGAGCTTTTGTCAGATACAAGCACGTAGTATTATACATTCAACGATGGACACGAGCGAGCACTCACAGAAACGTCGTGTCTTGCTTGAGCTGCTCAAACCGCTTTTTCTTCATGGGTCCACAAATCTTGAGAATGACTGCTGGAACGAGTGCCTGTCTGTCCCTCCCTCGAATGTTGCCGATTTCGTTCTCCGAGTGGCTTATGATGGTCTTGTAGGTGATCTGCATCCGACAGCCACGTTTGAGCAATCTGATCGAGTAGCAGAGGCCAGAAAACAAAGCACCAAGAGCTCACCAAAAAGTCGACTTGAGATCTCGGGAGCATCTCGTTGCAGACCGGACAGGGTTTCAACTGGGGATAAAGTCCGAGGAGCTTGTTCGAGCGATTGATCTCCTTCAAATTGGCACTCTGGCGGTGTCTCTCCGCTGATGAGAGTGCGAGTCGGTGGCTTTTCGCAAACGTCTTGCCTGGACGCTCGAACGATATCATCGTGCTCCACAAGAGGTAGATGCGATCGTCCGCCCCGATCTAAATGACGAGAAGTACCACATTAGCGAAGTCAGTTAGCTGCCTCATCACTCCGTGGAGTTAGTTAGTTGCCTCAACACTGCTTTGCTTCATCTTGATCTCTTCCCACGCGCTGCGCTTCCTCACCTTAAGGTACGCGACGTTTCGGACGATCTCCTTTCCGACAATCTTCTCGAGGTGAGCGCTGAATTCAAGGTGTATTTGCTCGATGCTTTGTTGAAGCTCTTTGCTCACCACGACACCTGCAGAACCGAAATCGCGAGGTCAGTGTTGCCAGAAAGGCGAGCAGAGAAACAAAGAGGTTATGGTCGCAAATGATGTACGTACGAGCACGAACGTCCTTCTCATCAGCCTCAAATGTGATCGTGCGTTGTGTGACGCTGAGATTCGCGTCTGAGGTCAGATTGGCATTCACACATTTCCGGATCATGCAACTCTCTGGTGTGAACACGGACTGGATCATGTGGTTGTATCCTGACTTTGTTGGCACAAATCGCTGGAGAACACTCATCGCGGGTTTGTCTCGAGTCAAGATCACAGCGGCTGCGCAAGTAGAACTGTGAGTCTAGGTCACCAAGTAGACAGCACAACTTCATGTTTGGCACAGATGTGACGTACTCAGCCCAGCTTTATCCAAATGCTCCACTACAAGCTGCAGCTCACCAGTGGCAGCAGAGCGCTCTGTGTACGCAAATGACGCGAGGATGAGCTCGCTTTCGTCGCGTCTCGTACCTCGCGTGTAGAGCTTCGGCTCGAGAAATGCCTGTAGCACTTGACCAATCGAGAGGCTCTTCTTGCTTTTGCACAGAAGCTTCATAATTCGCAAACGCACACACACACACACACACACACACAAAAACAGGTCAACAAGAACCCATTTCCGACACAATAAGCGTGGTAAGCCAGACATACCTTTCCTTTCTCCTGCTTGGACGTGAAGAGCCATTTGCTCGGCTTCTGGTGCTTGAACACGACCGTGTCGGTCATGACGGCGCTGAACCTGCCACAGTCATTATCACCTTCGTCGCCGTG
>JAADVO010000051.1:0-76996 GCA_023335655.1 Globisporangium spiculum
AGAAATATCTACGGGTATTTCATTCATTTTAGTCCGTATACTATAGAGGTCGAGTCAAGGTCGATCGTGTGTGTTGGTAGTGTTCCGACTAAAGGATACCGCCTTTGACACGTGGCCGCCTTTGACAAGAACAATAGGGTATATGTAGCCATTTCGGCGATTGTACATATTTGCGACTGCCGAAATACCGATAGGTGTGTACCCATTTCATGTCGCAGATAGAAAAAGGATGGACACAAGCAGATCAAATGTTACTGAAAACATCTATGGTTGTTCTTCTGTTTTCGTTTACTAATAGGCTAGAATCTTCTGTCTTTCTTTTGCTCACTTGGCCTTTTCAAACTCGGTGATGTCCTCGATGAGGCCGTGGATCGTCGAGTGCAGGATCACGCGCACGCCGCGCGCCGCCGCCAGTTTCTTCTCCTTCGGGTGGATTTTCACGTTGAAGCCGAAGATCGGACACTTGCCGTTGATCGCGACGTCGATGTCCTTGGTCGTGATGTTGCCGATGCCGATGCGGGCAGTCGAAATACCCGGCATTTCGTCGACCGTATCCTGAATGCTGGTGAGCGACCCAGCGCCGTCCGCCTTGATGATGACCGATTTCGTTTCAATCAGATCGTCTTCGTTGAGGTCGTCCAGATCATATTCTTCCTCCTCCTCCTCTTCTCCATGGCCACTGAGACCGTCCTTGCCACCTGCTGCGAACCCATAGCTGCCCACGTTTCTGTGGCTCGCCCGCTCGTAACTTCCGCCCGGAATCAAGTTCTCTTCAAAGTCCAGCGCCAATTGTCTACACACATACACACACACACGATGAGAGCCGTCGCGTTAGTCAGGAAGTCCGTGCATCATCCGCTACAGAATACAGTAAATCAGTATCGCACCTTTGCTCTAAGACTTGCTTGGCGCGCGCCTCGGGTAGCACGAAGAAACCAAACTCGTTCGGCGCATCAACGTTCTTGGACTTGTTCGCGTAGATCACGTCGACGACCATCCCGGGGAGCGCGTGCGCGATCTCATCGCCGTTCGCGTTCCGAATGCTGCGGATCGCGCCGTGAATCATGCCGGCGACAAAATGATCCTGCTTCCTCAGCACGCCGTTGCGCAGCAGCACGCGCAGCACAGTACCGCGGCCTTTCATCGCGATGCTCTCGAGCACCAACCCCTCCGCGAGCGCGTCTGGACCCACGTCGACGACCCGCTTGTCCTGTACTGCAGGCTCGTTCACGAGCTCTGCGATCTTGGTCTTGAGTTCGTCAAGGTTCAGCCCCGACTTGGCCGAGATCTCGACGATCGGACAGTTCTGCAGCGCCACAAACCCACGGAGATCCTGCTTCACCTGCTCGATCTGCTCCTGTGTGGCCACATCGACCTTGTTGATGCACGCGATCGCCGGGATGCCTGTGTCCTCAATTGCACCGATGGACTCCTCTGTCTGCAGTAAACAGCCCTCGTCCGCTGCGACGATTAGCAGAATGAGGTCCGCGACCTGCGCGGCGTTGTTGCGCATGCGGAAGAAGTGAAAGTGGCCGGGCGTGTCGAGGAACGTGGCCTGCAAGTCCGCACTCAGCTGCGCCTCCGACACGTTGATCTTCTGTGTGATGCCGTGCGCCTCGAACTTGGCGACGCTCGATTGACGCAGCGTGTCCAAGAGTGTGGTCTTGCCGTGGTCCACGTGGCCCATGACTGCGATCACCGGGTTGCGCTGCACTGTGTGAGCTTTGTTGCGCTTGCTATTGCTCTGGATCTGCTTGCGCGACGTGAACTCAGGCTCAACGGCGTCGTAGACCACCTGGCGCTGGAACTGCGCGGCCACCTGCTGCGCCATGTCGAACGGCACGATCACCTGCTTGACGTTCTTGAACTCGAAGCGGTTGTCGCCCCAGCGCATGTGCAGCTTGTGGTGCGCGCGCGATGCCACGAGCTTAAGCACATCGTCCAGCGGCAGCTTGAGTGTCTTGGCTAGATCGCGCACGCGGATCAGCGGCGGGAGCACATATAATGGGCCAGTGGGTTGTGAGAATGTTGCTGTGGTGGCGCGTCTCTGTTTGGGTTGCTTGGTGTTGACGGCGGCTGTCAGCACTTGCACTGCTGCTGGCTGGAGCTCCTCATCAGCATGCGGCTGCTGCTTGGGCTGACGCTGGACACCGCGGCGGCCTGTGCGCAGCGAGCGAGCGCCACATGGAGCAGCGCATGCGCTGGAGAGCGACAGCACGCGGCGGAGCAGCATGTCTGGGCGATGACTGTGGCTGTCAATTCAATTGATTCTGAGCGCAACCATCCGTGCGCTTGCTGCTGTGCTCTGAATAGTGATCTGATCAAATACCGATAGGTTCGTAATAAATACACACATTCCGAATAAGTCCACAGAGGAGGCAAGTCCCTTTTCGAGCGCTTTCAATCCTACGAACTACTTTGAGGTAGACTACACAACGTCACATTGCAGTAATCAATGCAAAACCAATTGCAACGCATCGCTCGAGTGTTTGCCTGCGCCCGCCACTATTGTAATGCGTCGCGTCAAACCAACAACTTACCGTCTGCGGTACCACCTGGTATCTGAAAGAATCGCCTCGGAAAGATCAGCGACAAACAGAGACACTTGGGGAAAGAGGAGTCAAGCATTCGTTCATTCTTTCGAGGTCTATGGTAATAGCGCCGTACGCTTACAAACCGCCGTATTCATTTCGATTCATACGGTACTGTCCGCGTACGCTCCCAAGAGTTTGAGCAAGCATCTCCAATACTGTATCACACACTCCAAGCGGCTTTCCATCCAATCAGAGCTGCTGGCAAAAGCGAGTCACTCTGTGGGCGTAGTGTAGCCACAGGGCCACAGCTCACCTCACCTGTTGCAGTTGCCCCTCCTCCTGCTTTGCTCTGCTCTCTTGCTGCGTCACTCGCCTTCCTCATTCTCGCTTCTTGCCGCCGCGCAGCAAGACTTCCTCCTTCCTACTTCTCCACCACCTACACACACACACTTAGAGGCGATGCTGGACCTGCGCGAGACGGCGTCGGGCGTCGTCGGCGCGTTCTGCTGTGTGTACGCGGGGCTGCCGTTCGAAGTGGTCAAGACGCGGCTGCAGACGCAGCAGGGCGCCGTCAAGACGTACAACGGCGTGCTGCACGGCTTCCGCCGCATCGCGGCCGAGGAGGGTGTGGCGTCGCTCTGGAAGGGGGCCGTGCCAGCGCTCTCGAGCTCCATCATCGAGAACTCGGTGCTCTTCAGCGCCAACGGCATCGCCAAGCGCGCCGTGCTCGCGCTGCACGCCCGCAAGACGCTGCAGGACGACGAGGAGTACCAGCTCACGACTCTCGACGAGGCGCTCATGGGCAGCGTCGCCGGCATCTTCTCCGCCACGGTGCGTGCGTGTGTGCTTATGCTTGTGTTCCTTGTGTCGTTGTTGCTGGACGTGTGTTGGCTCACGCATGCTGTGTGTATTGTTGTTTCGCATTGTGTATTGTTGTTATAATACCAGGCGATCACCCCAGCCGAAGTGATCAAGTGCAAGCTGCAGTTCCAGCGCGGTCGCTTGGGCAAAGGAGGTGCGTGTGTGTGCGCGCGCAATAATTGTTATTGTTGTTGCTGCAATTATTGCTGCACAACAATGCACATTGTTGCTAACAACATCCTGCTTGCTTGCTTGTTTTGTTTATGGAAACCTATGCAATAGAGTACCATGGTCCGCTCGACTGCCTGCAGAAGGTGTTCCGCCAGGAGGGCATCCCGGGGCTCTTCCGCGGCTACTCGGCGCTGCTGCTGCGCGACGTACCGTTCAACTTCTTCTTCTTCGGCTGCTACGAGGCGTACACGTCGGCGTGGGCCAAGTACCTCAACAAGGAGTCCAAGAATGAGCTGAACCCGTTCTTCATCCTGACGTCCGGTGGGCTCGCTGGTGCCACGGGCTGGAGCGTCGTGTTCCCGGCCGACGTGCTCAAGGCGTACATGCAGACCGCGTCGCAGGGTACGGCGGGTGGGCCGCAGACTGCGCTGGGGCTGCGCGGCGCCGCGAAGCTCGTGTACTCGCAGCACGGCATCCGCGGCTTCTACCGTGGCTGGTCGGCCGCCGTGCTGCGCTCGTTCCCCGCGAACGGCTCGCTGTTCCTGGGTGTGGAGATGACCCACCGCCTCTTCCGCTACATTGAAGGCAAGTAAGTTGAGGCGATGGTGTGATGTGGGTTAGTTGGTTGGTATGGTATGGTATGCGATAGAGAATCAAGAGAGAGCTCGTGTACGTAGAAGTATCTAAGATCAATGCATGCGTTCGTAAATGTGTACGACATGTGTGTATGGCTGTTACCTCTCTGTATGGTGACCAGGATGAGCAGCTCCAGGTAATAATAGTCAGTGAAAGGATCCTCCGGGTTCTTATTCCAGCGTCTTGGATCTGAGTCTGCAAGCAACAATAGCCCCGAGGGCCAAGCGCGCGCCATGGCTGTCTGTCGTCTATCTGCCTCTCTCTATCTGGTAGGTAGGCGAAGAGCTCAAGATCACTGCAAGTCAAGCCTCCATCCGTCTGCAAAAGCCAGAAGCTACCATTTCGGTTCGGCAAGAGCGTCGACCGCCTTCCTTCCTGAGAGATCCACCAGCAAGGGCTATCATGGCAGAGACTGAAGGTGCCGACGATATGCATTACGTGGTTCACACCGGAGCGCGAGAGGAGCAAGAGGACAGTGGAGGTGGCGGCAATAGCGAATTCCGACCTCTGGGTGTCGACGCGCATGCCAGTACCAGCAGCGACGGAGTCATTTCTTCTCAGCAGGCTGGCGCGCGCAACTCAGACAGTGATGGTCCCAGCGAGTCAACAGCGGCGGGGACTGATACTCTGCAACCAACTCTGCTCGGCGATACCTCTTCCACTCAAGCACAAACGCAGCAACAGCAGCGACAACACGCGCTCGTACAGCAAAAGGACCTGGAGCTACGCCAACTGCAGAAGACCCACGACGAGTACGTCAAGTCCAGCTGCGAGTACGAGAAGGAGCTCGAGCACGAGATGGAACTCTGCGAGTGCAAAGTCGCTCTGCTCGAGCAACAAACGCGCTCCATGGAGACCATTAACGACGTTGTGAGCAAAAAGCTCGCTGAAGTGCAAGCACAACTTGCGTCCACGCACTCGCGTGAGCAACTGCTGCTCAAGGAGCTCGAGGAGATGAAATGGAAAGTGCAGCGGCTCGAGCAGGCGAACGACGAGCTCGAGACCGCGGCGCGCATCGCGCAGGCGAGCATCGAAGACCTCGAGCACAAGAACGAGTTCCTGCTCGAGCAAAACGTGTTCCTGCAGCAGGAGAAAGAGGAGCTCGGGCTGCGACAAACGGTGGCGGGCGTCCCGATTGTAGAAGCACAAGTGCACCCGGCACCTGCGAGCGTCTGCAACAACAGCAACAGTTTCAACTCCAGCAGCAGCAGCTCTTCGTTTTCGCGATCTCTCGCGGCTGGAGCGCGCAATTCCGAGAAATCCCCAGCAGCCACAACAGCAACTGCATCTGCAAGTCAACACGTTGAAGCTCAGCAGAACTTGCGCGGAAAGAACAAGGCGAAGGGTCGGTACCCGGACGTCGTGGAGAGCTGCATCCACATTACCTGCCGGAAATGTCGACCGAGTCATCACAGCCACAACCACCACAGTCGCCATTCACGAGCCCATCGCAGCAGCTCGGCCGCGGCGTCCTCGTTCGAGCACAAAGCTGCGGAAGGCGGGAAGAAAAAAGCGCCGGGCATGTTTGAAAAGCTGCGACTGCGCTTCCGCGCGATCTTCGACTGCTCCTCTTCTTCGTCTTCGCCCTCTGATGGGAAGTAACTCGCTCCGATGGTGACGGCGAAAGCTCCGAGTGCTGCCGTGGCTGCCACTTGAGAGCACGGCTGTGTTCCTCCTGATCTTCTTCGCTTCAGTCGAGTCCAAGGAGTGCCCACCGAAGGATCTTAAAGTCTTTGAGGAAGTCGAGCCGCAAGTCAGGACGTGTGCACCCAGACGAGCGGCCTCAGTTTCCAAATGCCGGCGCAAATGAGTCTCCCAAAGACTGCATAAACCAAACTCTGCAAGACGCCGAGCTGCACACACCTGCTCGGCCTCGTGGACGATCTCAACTTGCCGCGCTGCGAAGTGTTCTTTGACAAGCGGAATCTGACGCTGCAGAAAGGAATCGACTCGTTTACGTCACTGTGCGACAACGTGAGCCCCTTGCCATTGCTGCTCAAGAAGAAAAGTGTCGTCCAGCTTGTCGGGCTCGTCGTTGTATGGCCGCAAGCGCAAGGAGAGGGTGTCCTCTGGTGTGAAAGATGTTACAACAAGCACCAACAGCCTGGTTCTCGTAGTTCCAATGATCTTCTAGTGATCTGAGCTTGGTTTCCCTTGACTGGCGAGCTAAGAGAGACAGACAGACGAGATTAGTCAGGATACATATTCCTCCAGTGAGCGCGCGCACCTTTTGTTCCCAAACAACGATGATTCTATATATTTGCTTTGCGCTTCTCAAACGACAGAAGGATGGCTTGCTCTCTTTCTCTCTCTCTCTGTTTTTATCTTGCCCTTGTTCTTCGTCGCCTCTAATACATCTTTCCTGGGTTGCTTATAAGCTCGCATGGCTGCTGCTGTTCACCACTGCTTCATGCGGATTTCCGTGTAGCCAATATGGCGCTGTGCTGTCCACCGGCGTCGATCTGCAGGATTTCGGCGTCGCCAAACTTGGTCTTGGCCCAGCTGAGCTCGCGCGGTCGCGGCTCGTCCTGCTCCACGCCGTTGCCCAGAGCGAGCATGTCACCGTAGCCCCACGCGTAGATCGTGTTCGTCTCAGTGAGCGCGAGCGCGTGATTCGAACCGGCGGCAACCGAGCGGATCACGACCTGTTCGCCACCGTCCTTCTTAAACACCACCTTCTGTGGTCGGTCCTTGAAGTCGCCGGTCTGGCAGTTGTCCTGCGTGCCCAGCTGGCCCGAGTCCGCGCGTCCGAAAGTGTACACGTCGCCGTTGTTCGTGAGCACGACCGAGTGGTGGGTGCCACCCTCGACCGCCGCGATGTTCTGGCTCGTCAGGTCCTCCACGAGCTGCAGCTCCACGTGGTTCTCCGTGCTGCCAACGCCCAGCTGGCCGTAATTGTTCAGACCCGTCGTGTACAGGTATCCGTTCGCCGCCAGCGTGATGAGCGTGTGGTACGAGCCACAGCCGATCGCCTTGACCGCTGGGAGCGCATCCTTGCCGAGCGTCACGCGCGCGGGCGTTAGGTGGTCGCGGAAGACCATGTCCACGAGGTACTCGCCCTTGGCGTCCTTCATCTCGCTGTCCACCTTGCGGCCGAGCTGGCCCATCTCGCCCAGCCCCCACGAGTACACGTGGCCCTGGCTCGTACGCACGACATTGAACGAGCTTCCGCAGCGCACGTCCACGGCGTTCGCAATGCATTTGATCAGGAACGGACGCAGCTGCTTCTGCTTGAACGTGGCCTTGGGCGTCGCGGCGTCGCACCACTGCTTGCCCTCCTTGTCCTTGTACGAGCCCCACGCGTACACCTGACCCGCAGCTGTCACCACCGCTGTGTGGCAATCACCGCCAACAATCTATGGGATAGACAAAGCAGCAGAGGATGAATAAGTACCCATTCAAACACGCTAGATACACAGCCATTCAAGCACAAGCAGACACACATACCTGCACAGCGATGCACTCGGGTCCAAAGCCGTCCACCTTCGCCGGCAGATTCTCTTCGCCCACGCGGCCGAGCGCGCCGTCGTCGTTGCAGCCCCACGTGTACACCTGGCCTGTGGCGGCGATCGCGGCCGAGTGTAGCCCGCCGCACGCCACGCGCACGATCTGCATCTTGGCGAGCAGCTCCAGCGGTCGCGGGTACTTGACCATCATGTCGTCGTCCTCCTCCACGCCGTGGCCCAGCTGGCCGCAGTCACCGCTGCCGAACGTGAGCACCTGGCCGTGCTGCGCGCCAAACTTGGCCGCGATCTCGCGCGCGTACACAATGTACTCCTTCATGTTCTCGAGCCAGTCGCCGCGCTTGTTGTGCGCCCACTGCGCCTTGATGTTGGCCGCAAACGCGCGGTTCAGCGCCATGAACTGGCGCTGCGACTCCTTCGCGCGTGTCGTCGTCGTCGTCGTCGCCAGCGCACTGGAGGTCGCGCCAGAGCCCAAGATCTTGCGCGTCTGCAGCGTCTGCTCGGACGCGCGCGGGAACGCATCCACGCCGCCGAACGACACGGCGGAGGACGAAGAGGGCAGCGCGTCCTGCGCCTCATACTGGTCCTTGGAGATGCCCACGTCCGCGCGTGCGCGCTTGCCGCTCGAGCCCATCATGCTGCTCGCCGTGTGTCTGTGCTAACGAAGGCCCTGAAGAGCGTGCTGTGTGTTTGTCTGGTGGCCTTTAATGGGCGAAGGGAAATGCGAAGCGTTTGCTGCTGGTTTGGCGCCACGAAAGTGAAGGAGGAGGGGGCGCAGTAATAGAAGCAGTAGGCTAAAATGATCTATTATGAGGTATCGGTTAGAAGGGAATATGGTTTTGCTTAACCGAAATGTGAACAACATTTTGACTGTGCGAATTATGTACATACCTGATCCTCGCTAGGGACTCAGGACCGAACTTCACGGCATCTCCTTGACAAGAAAAGGAGGTGAAGGTTGCAGCGTCAACATCGGAACGTGGTGATAGTTGGCTTCGTTTTCTCCGTGGCATCTGCAGATTCACCACCATGGCTGGCGCTGGTATGTCGAATGCTGATTTGAGCGATCTGGTGTGGTGGTGCCTGCTGGTTTCTTTCGAATCATGTCATTCAAACGCAGCATCGAAGCCGGTGAAGTGTAAAGGAAAATCAGGCAAGCATTAACAACACAAAAGCAGCTGCAAACTCTGAAGTTGATGTACTGATAACTCCTTCTACAGTTTTCACGCTCCAGAAATCGGGAACAATTCGCTTTCTTGGAGAGAGCCATTTCCAGGTTCTCAGACAGCAATCCACACCGATAAGAGGTGCTTTGTCTGACTAAAATGCGCTCCACGCAATTGGACGTTAGTGGGATGAGCCAAATACCAGGGTATGCTCTTTTCAATCGACGCTCTTACTTGCGCGTCATCATGACATGATCAGCAAAACCAAGGCTTGTGCCATTGGCGGTTGAACAGGTTTCTCAAATTGCTTTAGCGGCTCGACTTGCCGTGCGGTCAGCTCGTCGATTTTGTGTAGAAGGACCAACACACGTGTGTTCAGACTCCGAGTTCTTGACGACCGGTGCGGGAGTGGAAAGGTGCGACACCAGACTGGGGTGCAAGTCGAGTAGCACGTCGAAAATGTCATGGACATCAAAAGGAGTGAGGCCATTGTCGCTCTAAGGCCGCTTTGAAGCCGACACAAAGTCCTTCAGCTGGTAAAGAGGTAGCGGCCAGCTTGTTGTCTTATCTTTGCAACGGGTTGGCATGGCAGCCGCAGGCTCTACTTCATCGATATCGATGTGGTCTTGAGCTCAAAAACCTCTTCCTCATCTGGGAAAGTCGACAGCTAACGTGTCGCCTGCTTCCGTGCTCTATTACCATTGGCACTGGATTGACGTCGAGTGCCGTTGTTGGGTCTCGGATGCCGAGTGAGTGACGGTTGGATAGGGATGATGAATCCCTTGTAGGGTCACGACTTCTTCTAGGACAACTCGCTGGATAGCTGCTCTCAAAGCAAGTTGGGGACTCAAAAGACCACCCTGACTAAAGAAGCAAGACACACCGACGTTAATTGGTTCGATTCAGGTGCTTCAGTGGCTTACCTCCAGCATCGCCTCCAAGAAATATTGGTCAAATCATGCTGAGCTTGTTATAGGAATTGTTTATCGAAGTAGAAACCTTTCATGGAGCGAACTCAGCGTTGAGCACAACCGAGACGTCTCAAGTGCAGATTTGCTCCTGTATGAGATGAGCTCGGTATAGTGGGTCGATGAAGGCAAAGGGTGAAGTTCATTCAGAGTAGTTAACTACCTTTCCAAAGGTGGACCTACTACAATGCGCTGGTACCCACTAGCTCAGAGCTGGGGTTGCTAAGCAGCGACTGCCCCAGCTCCGCATACGGCAGCTGCATGCCTTTCAGCGAAAAGAGCAGCTTCGCGACGCTGCTGAAGCGAAAGTACGAGACCTGAACGCCAAACTCGCGCAGCACGGCTCTCGCGGCGTCAATGTCGACAAGCCCCGACTGGAGGTCGTCGATTTTCGCAACCTCGAGCATCAGACCGCAGACGCCTTGCTTCGTTTGCTGCAAGTTCTTTGTGATCACCCACACGAACTCGGAGCGAAGCCGCAGCATCTCGATGAAGTGGTCGATCACCGTGGTCATCGCCGAGTGGTCCACTTTCACGACGCTGGACATCAGGATGAAGCTGTGCATGATGCGTGGCTGTAGGACAAACACGTTGAAAAAGAGCGGTAGAGCGATCGCCACCACGAGCGCATCGCCGCGGTTGCGCTCGATGTCGCCGCACTGGTAGAGGGTACACTGGAAGAAGAGTGCAACGAAGCCGTTGACCATGAACAGCGACATGACCAGGAAATGCTAAAGCTTGCGCGAGAACCTGCGCTTTCTCGCCACTGGAATATCGCTTGCCAACTCGGACGAGTCTCCGCCAGGCAGGCCGCTGTACGTCGGCATGATCTCCGCGGTTGTTGTGCGCAGCGTTCACAGATACCTCCAGGCGATAGAGATCAGCTGGAAACCCGTGTCGTGCTTCGTGATGCAGTTCCAGTGCGACAGGCCCGAGCGCGTGCGTTTGTGGTCGCGGATGCGCTTCACACACTCGATCGCGCCGTCTTTTGCTGATTTGCTGTCATTTGCAGCATTTCCCTTGATCGCAATGTTCCTCAGAGCCGCCAAGTGCCCTGAAGCACCACGACCACTGTTGTTGAGTACCTGTGCGAGCTTCTTTCTCAGATACACGAGCGCGACCACGTGCAGCGCGACCGAGACCCAGGTGAACACTTGGAACGCGAGCACACTCGCGAGCTTTGCGTCTTGGCCGGTAGTGACGTCGATCGTGCCGGCGAGTCCCTCGAGCGCCCACACGATCGTAAGCAGGGTGATCCACGTCGAGATCTCCACGTCGATCATATTTGTGACCTGGTTACTCTGCGCCTGGCGAAGGTACTCGGAGAACGGGAAGAGCTCGGGCAGTTGTTGCGCTTGAGGAAATAGTGACGCAACAGGCGTGACTGCATCAGTTGCGTACCAACTTTGTGAAAGTGTCAGGATAAGATTATGATTTTGGAGGCTGACACACAAACCGCTATCGAGTTTTTGTCTGAGTACTAGTCATAAGATACTTCGAAGTGTGGATGAAGGCATTGGCGAGAACAAGCGCCTCTCCCTTGGGACAATCTCTGTGCAGAGTGTAGGAAAAACAAGATTATGCAATGTATTCGAAAGCTTTTCATGTGAATGTCGAAACCCAACTTCGCGTCCTTCTTATCTCTTTTGGTGGTTGATGTAGCGAAGCGCGAGGCCAGTGAGCACGCGCAGCCCCACAATGAGCGCGAGCATGATCAGGAAGTACGCGGAGATGCTGTCGTGCTTCACGTAGAAGACCTGCTCCGTGAACGCCTTGGCCGTCATGTAGCCCACGCTCACGGGTGCGTTCGCGAGCGCCTGGCAATCCAGTTCTGGGCCAACATTCGACCAGGCACCCGTGGCAGCATCGTACATCGGACGAGTCGAGCAGCCTCCGAACACGAGCGACGCGGTGATCGAGAGCGAGAACCGCAGCAGGGTGACCTCGTAGATCCACTTGACGCTCGCCGACATGGCGCTCGGCGGCGGACTGAAGCCCATGAACAAGATGAAGATGCTGAACACGAAGATGTTGAACACGAAGATGCTCAGCACGGCCGCTGCTTCCTCCGTCGGCAGCGCGTACGCGAAGAGCTGGCCCATGTACGTCTGTATGAGCAGGATGAGCGATAGGTTGAGCCAGAAGAGCACGAAAGTCCCGACGCCCATGAACCCGATCATCGGGTAGAAGGGCGCCGTGAATAGCAGCCCACTCAGGAACACCTAGGGACCTCCGCGAGCGTGGCCCCGACAAAGTACCAGAGCGAGTTGTACGTCTGCGAGGCGCGCCCGCGGTAGAACAACGGGCGTTCTTGCGACGTGATCGGCAGCACGCTCACAAAAGCGACAAAGCCATTGAAGACCATGACGATGAAGCGCATGCCGATGCCCGAGTTCATGCCCTGGTACGACGCGTACTCAGCACCGGTGAAGATCACTCCAAAGAGCAGTGCGAGCACGGTCACCATCACGAAGCGCGTCAGATTGTACGCTGGCGCGCGCCAGCACAAACTCAGGAAGCGACCGACGACGAACCTCATCTACGTACTCGAGCTTGCCGCGCGCTTCTCGATGAACAGGATCTTGGTGGTGTGAGCGGCTGGCGCGAGCCCTGCGTCCAAGACATTCTTGCGCTCGCTAAAGCTGAAAATCTTCGCAAAGTCCAGCGTGTCGGTGGTGACAGAAGCAGCAGCAGACGAGGTCTGGCCCACGTCAGTGCTGATGCACTTGAGCATCCACGCCCCCGGGTTGTAGCCCTTGGACAATGGCGCCACCCGGGGGATCTTCTCAAAGTAGCCGACCAAGTTGCGGCAGTTCTTGCCCAGATCCCCAAAGAACACAGTCTCTCCGCCGCGCTTGAGCAGTAACAGACTGTCGAAGAGGCATAACACCTCGGAGGACGGCTGGTGGGTCGTGCACACAATCGTGTGGCCCGTGTCCGCCACCTTGCGCACGCCGTCCATGATCAGCTTGGTTGAGCGCGCACCCAGACCGCTCGTTGGCTCATCCAGGAACAACACGCTCGGCTGGGCGGGGAGCTTCACGCCAATTGTCAGGCGCTTGAGCTGCTCGACGGACCACCCGCGAATCATCTGGTCCGCGATGTCGCACATGTCTAGCAAATCGAGGCACTCGTTGACTGAGTCGAACTTCACACTCGCGGGGACGCTGGCGTCCTGGCGCAGAAACGCACTGAACGTCAGCGCTTCTCGGATCGTGGACGCGTCCGAGCGAATGTCTATTTGCTCACAGTAGCCCGTGGCACCGCGGATCGACAGGTCAGTGGCCTCGTAGCTGCTGAGCAGGATCTGGCTCTGGACCCTACCTCCGGTCTTGCAACAGGCGATTACGTCCATCAGCGTGGTCTTGCCCGCGCCCGAGGAGCCCATGAGCGCAGTGATGGTGCCTGGCAAGGTATACCCCGAGGCACCCTTGAGCAAATCGGCCGACTGCTTCGGGCTGGCTGGCGAGGGCTCTGCGTACCACAAGTCCTTGAACGCCAGGGTGACAGGGACGAAGTTGCTGCTGCTCGCTTCCATTGACCGAACCTCCATGATCACGTCACCGCTCGAAGAGCTACTGTTACTCGGGTTTACAGAGCTTCTCGGGATTCCCGCGAGCATGTAGCGGTCTCCATCGCCATCAGCAGCGCTGTTCTCCCTGGCGATTACACTCTGGCGCTTCGTAGCGCTTGTACTCGAGCGCCAGGTAGGATATGACCAGGAAGAGCGCGTAGAACGCGACCACGACGACCATGGCGTAGTAGATCCAATACCTTTCGCTGACGACGTCGAACATGCTCAGGTAGTACTCGCCCATGGTCATGTCGCCGGTCTCTGCGGCGCAAAACGCGACGCTGTCGTACTCGCAGACGTCAAAGGCGCTCGAGCGGCGCCGGTTCGCCGCGAGCGAGCGCAGACTCCAGCTCGTGGGGTTGGTCCAGTAGAGCCAGAAGAAATAGATGGAGATCTTGCTCTTGAACACGATGAAGCCCGCGAAGATCATGGCCATGACGACCACGGCCATGGACATCGGCGTGGTGATGTTGTTGTTCGGACAGACCGCCGCGAGGAAGAAGAAGAACGTGCTGAAGACCAGGTTCACGAGTAGCCCAATCATTTCGAAGATGAGGGGCTCCGGCGTGCTCACCGCGAACCCGCACATCCAGTACATGAGCGTGCCGAACACGAGCACCTCCACAACGGCGAAGGGCAGCTGGGAGACCGCGTTCGCGAGCACGTACGACGACGTGCGGAAGAAGTTCGTGTGGCGCTGCTTGTAGAACACGTCGCGTGTGGCGAAGAACGTCAGGATCTGCGGGAACTGGCCGAAGGACAGGAAGAGCACGGCGGCGAAGTTCACGTCCACGACCACCTGGACCTCCCTCGGGTCGAACTGGTAGTAGTTCGCCGAGTACAAGAGCCCGAGCACCGCGACCGTGATCACACGGCTTGCGATGAACGGAGTGTTGCAGCACTGCAGCGTCAGCTGGTGACGCAGCAGCGTGCGCGTGCTCTCTCAAAGACTGGTGAAACTCGGGCGTGTGGTTCATGTGCTCGCTGATGGCTGCGAGCAACTCCGGGTAGTGCGGCGCTTCGAGAGCACAAAGGGTCTCGGCGTGGATGATCGAGTTGTGGAAGAGCTCGGCGAACTCGCCCGCGTACCGAGGGCGTTGATTCCGGTGTACGAGCTTGCCTGGAGCAGTAGTGACGCTGGCAGTAGTGCCGTTGTCCACCTCGTACTTGTACTGCTATTTTGTGCCCAAGTCAAGCAAGGAACCGGCAACGTCTCTCTCGGGAGGACACTTAAACCCCAGACTCTCAAAGTACTCGAGCACGTGCTCGCGCGAGCCGTGGTACATCACTTCGCCCTCGTCCAGGATCATGACGTCGCCGAAGAGCGCAAACACCTCAGGCACCGGCTGCAGCAGCGCGACAATCACGGCCTTGCGGAACTTCTTGGCGATGCTGTGCTGCGTGTTGATGATGTCAAAGGTCGCGGCGCTGTCGAGCCCCGTGCTGATCTCGTCCATGAGTGTGGCGTGCTTCATGCCGAACTCCATCTCGCCCGTGGTCACGCGCTTGCGCTCGCCCCCGGAGATGCCGCGCGTCATGGCGTCGCTAATGACAGTGTCCTGGCAGTCCTGGAGACCGAGCTGGCGTCGGACTCGTGGCTCACGGGTTTCTGCTGGTCGACCGCTAAGGTCCCTGCTGATACTGGTGATGATGGTGGTGATAGTGGTGATGGTGGTGATGGTGGTGCCATCGTTGGCTGTTGTTAGGGTGTATCGCTCTTGACATCTGTCTTCGCCTGCTTGAGGGAGGGAGGGGATCAACTGGTGCAATGGAGAGCAGGTTTGAAAGTGCGGGAAGCTGTAGCGGGAAGAATCCACACGGTCTGGATGAATGCACTTACTTGTACACAACGGTCTCCTCGTGCCCATTGACCAGAGCGAACACCTCGCCTTTGACATTTCCTGTCACTCCACCCATCTCTATGAACTACGATCGCGTGTGCGATGTGAAGTCAGTCTCAGTTGTATGATAATAAAGTAGATTCCAGACTTTGTGGTGACGCAGCCTCTTCTTCGGGCAGCTATGGGCGAATGAAGAGTATGCATGCAGGCCACGAGATATCAGCAAACGTCTCAAAATCAACCTAATATGTTTAGCTGCTTTTATCTTGGAGGTGAGTTATGTTTTCGCGGACCTGAAAGCCGATGGAAACCTTCCATTACAAGAGTCTACTCTTTGGGAAAACCTGAAGAACTGGATCTTCAGAAGGCACTTTCGACCTCTGTGGGTACTATTTGGTTGGTTGGCTTAGGACTTCTTCGAAGACTGACTCATCTTCGCCTTTGCCGGCTTGCTCTTGGCAGCAGTTCAAGATCAAGACTGCCACAAAAGTAACCCCTTTTTCAAGGAACTAGATATCAACCAACCAACTTTCCACAAAACAAACAGCAGACAAGAAAATATATCGTATATATAGCGCAAAATGTGCATGCAAATTGCAAGCATAGCATTCAACCTTGATGAGGAAGAAGAACTTGAAAGTAGAAGCACACGCCAACCAACTGTTGTGGACGAACAGAGCCCTGCAATAACATAAAGCGCTGTCTTCATCAGCGCGAACTAACTGAAGGTATCACGCATAACACTCTAGTTTGTAGGAAATCTGAGGTCCAATGTCGGATTCCTTTCCTGTGGTGCGTCGCCAGCTAGAGGGCGATAACTGAAAGCGCCGAGCCTCCGGAACCTCAGTCAGTGTCGCTACGCCAGACCAGATGGATTGGACTGTACCACTAGCCAGTGTTGGCACACCGAGAATGCCCTCTACGCCATTCATAATTCGGTTGGTAGACCGATGCGAATGCGATTTAAGGAACGAGCTCAGAGCCGGAAGAAGCCTCATTCTAACTTTTACCAGGCAACACGCAAGCCTTCTCTTCGTTACACGAGTACGCGTTGCTGTCTCGGTGTGGCGGTTCCTCTACGAAATTCACGCTCGCTCGCTGTGCATCTCACCACGCTTCACAGGATTCAAAAGACGGACAAGTGGTTGGGTCGTCACTGAGCGATTTGAAGTTGTGGACACCATGCACTCATGCAGCATGTATCAAACTACTACGAGCACTCTTGTTAAGCTAATCGCTCGATGACAAAGGTCAAGCAATGTCTTTTGCTCGGAAAATCTCGGTGACCTTGGTGTCCTTGAGCCTCCAAAAGCTACACTAATCCGAAATTGTGCAGTCTCTTTTATCCGATTCTTGTGTCTTCCACCCATTCACACAGCCAAAACAGCATTTCTATTGCAATCGGCTTTCACCCATACATCTGTTCTAATAGGATTCTGGGTTTTATAGCTACTATGACTTTCATTGGAAGAAAAGAGGCACATGAACTTGTTTTGGTCAACCCCGTCAGCGAGAGATTATACTACTTCAAAAAAATGCTACGTTTTGGAATGCCATCGTTTTGAATATGTAAATAGGATTCGAAAGGTAAATTTCTATTTGAGGATCCACCAAAAATATTTCCGAGATTTATTCGCCCTGCTTCAATTAGAGACCCTTACATTTTGAGATTTGTATGCGCGGCTCGGAGAGCTTACTATGGATCTGAGCAATCTCGCGGATCGGATTTGTAATAATTGTACCCTTTCAAATATGCTCAAAATTCTTGCATTTTTAGTACTATTGGGTTGATACTGCTACTTTTAGTAGCACTGATCTCTCCCGCTGTCTTCGTGATCTTTTGCAGAAAATCCAAAAAGGCCAAAAATATCACCACATACAACACGCGCGCGTAACACACACACACAGGCAAAGCAACACCAGCCGCAAAGGTAACCCACCGGAACAAGAGAAAGCGCCGAAGAAGAACAAGACGAAGGACCAAAGGTCGACGCGCGCGCCATCACCAGCCAGCAGCCAGCCGATAGATAGCTCAGACAGCAGCTACCAGTAATCGCACCACACCGCAGATCACTCGCTGCGTCCAGCACCAGCATGGCGTCCTCTCCCGACCGCGTGGCGCTGCGCAACCGCTCGACGCGCGCGTTCTCGCAGATCGAAGAGCCGTCGCTGCTGCGCCAGTTGAACAACAACCCGCCATCGCCGCCAGCAGCAGCAACAGCAACCGTGCCTTCGCTCGCGTCGCTGACGAATGGCATCCTCAAGGCCAAGACCGTGGAGATCCGACGGCTCGTGTCGCCCACGCGGTCGTCGGCAGGCACCGCATCTGTGCGCACGCCGCCGACCACGCCTCCGCATTCGGCGGCGTCGTCTCCAGCGCAGGCGAATGGGGATATGAATGGGAATGGGAAAGTGTCGGCAGCAGGCAAGCCGCCTGTGTTTGCGAAGGGGGCGTCCATGAGCCCCGAACAGAGGGGGCGCTCACGCACGAGAGAGAACGCAGCAGCAGCAGGAGGATCCACAACAGCAACAGGAACAACAGGAACACCACCGCCAGCGCCAGCGCCATTGCGCGACATGACCGAGTGGCGAGAGACCGCGAGTCGACTGAGCGAGCGCGTGCGAGAGCTCGAGCTGGAGAACCGGCTGCTGAAGAACGGCGCGCGATCCGGGTCGCTGTCGATGATCGAGCCGCCGAAGACGTTTTCTGGAGGCGAGATGAGCGCCATGCTGCACGCTGCGAAGGCGGCAGAGGCGGAAGACGCGCTCATCCATGAGAGCGGGCGATTAGAAGGGAACTCAGCACAGCTGCACCAGTACCCGCAGAGTCAGGGAGGCAGCGCGATAAGAGGCTCGATCTCAAAGTCGAAAAGTTACGCAGGTGGATTCGGATACACGGGGCTGACGGTCGCGGAAGCCGTGGCGGCCTCGCATCGTGCGCGCACAAAAAAATTGATGACCGCGAACAACAAACCCGTCGAGAAGCTCCGCGCAGGCTACTGGAACGGTGAGAACAACGTCAAGAGCAGCTTCAGCTGCAACAACTTGGCGGACATTGAGCGCCGAGACCTCACGATTGAGAAGCCCAAGCGGCCGCTCTCCGCGACTCCAGCGCCAATCCCAGAGGCTTCGTCGCCCGTGCAAGCTCCTATACCAGCAGCGCCGACACCACTCCCGCCAGCCCCCAAGAGGCTGCCACCAACTCCCGTGTTGGAGAAGTCCAGCAGCACCAACACGCGTGGTACGACGCGTGGGAACCGTGATGCCGCGGCGCTCATGAATTCGTTTGCGCGCAAGAGCGACTCATTCCACCACTCGACATCGGCGGGGACGGCGAATCTGGACATGGACAACGACTTTGGCGTAACGCACAAGCAGCAGCTAGCGATCGCGACGTCGTTTCGCGCGCCCGAGACGATGCTGCGCCGCAGTTCGTCGAGTTTCCAGAGCGTCGTGGATACCACTGTGGAAGAAATGGAGGATGACGACGACACATCGGGTGGCGAAGCGCTCGACGCGTTCGCGACGGACCACCGCGTGACATCCCCGCGATCGCTCCAGGAAGCGGGACTACGTTCCACTGGCTCGTTGATGGCGCCACCACGAAGAGGGTCATCGTCTGGAGCAAGCGGTCGGAGATTATCGGCAACAACAACGAAGCGACCGAGCACCAACGACGTGCGCATGTGGGTGGGGACGTGGAACATGGGGGCAGCAGACCCGTTTGTGGACGGGAGCGGGATCATCGACGAGCAGCGCTCCGGGGCAATGCTGCAGCACTTGATACCGCATGGGTACCAACTGTACGTGCTTGGTGTCCAGGAAGGCGTCTCGGAGAACGTGTACCATGCAGTGGAGGCGTACTTGAACCGCAACGACCGAGGCACGCGGTATTACCGCATGGAGCTGCGTAATAGCAATTTCCTGTTGCCGAACAAGAACCATCCGATCGATGCGGTGATCGACGCTGTCCACGGACGAGGAGACGGTGCGTTCATGGGCACCAAGTTCACTGGCTTGGCAGTTTTCATCTCGGCGCATGTGCAGGACAAGGTCAAGCTCGTGCGCGCTGGCGTGCACAAGTTCAACATCACGAGCGGCTCGAAAGGTGGCGTAGCGGTCGCGTTGCTGGTGAACAACACGACGATCGTGTTTGTGAACTGCCACTTGGACGCGCGCAACGACACGTACCGCCGCGAGCAAGTGCGCAACCTGAACGCGAACCTGGGCAAAGTCATGGGCCACTACAGCTTCGACCTCACGGAGCAGTTCCACCACGTCGTGTGGATGGGCGACATGAACTACCGCATCGTGCACCTGGACCCGCAGATGGTGCTGCACATGCTCGCTGAGGGGCGGAACCTGGAGCTGCACGACAAGTTTGACGGGCTGCTGAACGACCGGCGCACGAGCGGCATCTTTGAAGGGTTCACGGAGCCCAACAAGTTCCCGGATTTCTACCCGACGTACAAGAAGCTCCCGAAGCGCGGATTTGTGAACGAGACGCTGCCGTCGTGGCCGACGCTGGTGTACCGCGTGCTGTACAAGGAACCTTTCTACAAGGGTGGCAAGGTGAAGAAGCGCGTTCCGGGCTGGTGCGACCGCATCCTGGTCCACTCGCTGCTTGTGTCGGACTCGAAGCTGATGCCAGAGAAAGTGGAGAGTCCGTTTGAGAGCGCGACGACGTGGATCGACAACTACCGCTCGGTGAACCACGGCACTGGTATGGACGTGAGCGACCACAGCCCCGTGTTTGCGACGTTCGTGCTGAGCTTCCCGTGCCTGGGCAAAGATTCCTCTGGCGCCAAGTTCTCGCCGCACGGCGTGTCGAGACGCACGGCGCGCTCGCAGTCGACGCTCTCGGACGACAAGGGGATTACGCAGTTCCGGCAGCAGACGGCCACGGGGAGCTACTTTGACCAGCCCAAGGTTGTGCGCCACATCAACACCGTGCGACCGGTGTCTACGGTGCTCATCGTGTCGAACATGCAGCTCTACTGGAACGATAAGGCGCTGGTGCCGAAGAAGACCCGCGTCGTGGCGCCGCTTGTCGGCGAGGACCGGAAGCAGTGCGACGTGATAGGCGAGCGAACCGTGGAGGGCCACGCGCTGAGCCTGTCGCTGAACGCATTGATCCAGCACAGTCGACCGCTGGAGCAGCTGCACATGCTCGTGTGGGTGAAGAACGACTCGATCGTGGGCCACTGCACGCTCTCGCTCAAGCGCATCGCGCGCCAGGACGAGGGCGGCGAGGTGCGCTTCCGCGTGCCGCTCTACAACAACTCGATGCGACTCTACCACGAGGGCCACCCGCTGCTCGTGGTCTTCTCGGTGCGCGCCAAGACGTTTGCCAAGTAAACGGAGGCTACAGTCGGCAGACAACAGCAACAGACCCACGCACGCACAGAGATAGAGAGAGGAGGAGAGAAGTCGAGGCGTATTATACAAGGACACTGCTCATTTCAAACGATTCGGCGCAGACGATATTCCAGGAAGTTGATAACGAAATGAACAGGAAAATGCTAGTTTTACATGGACAGCAGTGTGCGTGGCATTGCATTGCATTGTGTTGTAGTGCTATATTGCTATATTGCATTGACAGCCAAAGGTCGCGCCTTTTCGGCAGAGCCAATGCGAATGACCCTCACTCATTAGAGCGAGTATCTATCTGTCTATTGAACATCCCAGTCGTCGTCTAGTGCGAGCGTGTGCATGGTGACGTTGGAAGCGATGGCATCCGAGAACCAGGACCAGCACGCGCCTTCGCCACCTTCGCCCTCGTCACTCCATGCGGATGACGGGCTCGTTGAGCTCATTCCGGACGGCGTCCCGCTGCTCAAGAGCTCGGATGTGAAGCAGAAACTACTCCAGTGGTGCGTCCACGTGCTGACTGAGAAAGATATGCATTGGTGATCTGATCTGCTAATGCGCTTGTTGGTATTGCACTGTTGTGCGCTCACTTGCCTCTCATTAGGAACCTGAACGAGTCGCTGCAGATCCGTCGCTTCCGCGTCAAGCAGCGCGTCACGAGCGAGCGCGCCGAGGAGCTCATCGCCCAGTTCTTCCAGGACGAGCGTGTGCGCGGGACGCTCTCCGTACGTAGCTGCTCAGCCCTGTTAACCAACCCTCTTCAATGGCGCCACCCTCACCCTCATTCTAATCTGTAGCTCCCCACAGAGTCGACCAGCTCACACAAGCAGCCGCTTCAATGCCGCAAGCTCAGCACGAGCGTCACGAGCCTGGCGTTCTTTGATCCTCTCGTGGATGCGGGCATCGTGACACCCTCGGGTGCGCTGCGCAGGTGTCTGGACGAAGTGTACGACGGTGCCACGGCGAGCGACCTGCTCAAGGATATGCTCGTAAACCCCGAGAGTGAGCACGCAGAGCTCTTCAGCGAAGACGATGAGCAGCGAGAGTTCATCTTCCAGCTGCTCAAAGCGCTTGTGATCGGTGGCTCCATGTGCCAGAGCGACGAGGCCTTCGCGCCATACGAGAGCACGACCAGGCAGCTCTACAAGGCGCTGCTGTCGGTCAAGAAGAGCGCGGGCGACAGGGCGAAGGTGCAGGTGACGTCGCTCGTGTACACAGTAAGCGGCGGCGGTGTGTTCCCGGCGTCGCCACCTTCGCGCTTCAGCTCGTGCTTCGTGGTGCTGGACCCGAAGAAGCGCTGGCTCACAGTGTGGCACCACCACTTCAAGCCATTTTGGTGAACCAAAATGACAGCGGATTTGCAGGTCCTACTCATATGTGATTGGCTATAAATACAATCTTCATGCTGCTGTGGTTGGCTGAATATATAGTGAGAAATAGGATTGGTGGAAAAGTGGTGAATATCCTTGCAACACTCTACACCATTTCGAATTTGATTGACAAGAAGAGCGAACCAAGAAGCTAGCATGCAGCAGCACCGCGTGCCCATTCGTCTCGGCACACTGCGCACGTCTGTGAGGGATTCGCTCGCCGCTGGCATATCCGTACACACAGACAGCAGCAGTAGCACCAGCAGCAGTGGTATCAGTACCAGCAGCTCTGGCACTGCGCTCTTCTCGGCGTCAGTTGCGCGCGTCTGCCGCGTGTGCACGCAGAACACCTCGCGCTATACGTGTCCGCGCTGCAACGCGCCGTACTGCAGCGTCGCGTGCTACAAGCGCCACGGCGAATCCTGCACCGAGAGGTTCTACGAGGAGCACGTGCGCGACGTCGTGCAGCTCGACAGCAAAAAGAGCGCGGTGGGAGACGATGGCGAGCGCCAGGCGCAGCGCAAGATGAACGACATGCTCACGCGCGTCAAGCGCTTCCAGGACGAGTCTGCCAGCGGTCCGCTCGGCATGTCCGAGGCTGGTGATAGTCATCATGCTGGTGCTGGCGACGAAGAAGACGAAGAGAGACAACTACAGATGCTGGAGGCGCTAGCGGAACTCGCGCTGCTGGACGACGACAACATTTCGCTAGACGACCTCACGCCCGCGCAGCGCAAGCAGTTCCTGGCCGAGATCGCGGACGGGCGGCTGAGCCAGTTCATCAAGCTGTGGACGCCCTGGTGGCTGCTGGACGCGCGCAAGTACGAGAACGAGACCGCGGTCAAGCGTCGGCAGCTCGTGCTCGAAGAGGTCCACAGCAGTAGCAGCAGTACCAGTGCTGGTGATGGTTCAATAGACACAGCTACAGATCTAGATGACGATGACGATGATGGAGAAGAAGCCGCAGGGCCAGTCATGATCGAGTCCTCTATGTTCCCCGTGGGCGTCTTCACAAACGCCAAGCAGAGTGCCATGCCCGCGAACCTCGGAGCCTTGCTGCCCAATGGACGAGCACCGTCGCCCGCACTGCGCTTCCACCTGGTCGAGATCCTCTTCAGCTACGCGCTCGTGCTACGCACATTCAACGGCGACTGGCTGCAGGACGTAAGTGAAGCGGCGACCGCGTTGCTGCATCTGAGCGCTGTGCTGCGGAGCGCTGATGCGAAGTACGAGTCGATCGAGCACGTGCTGCACGCGTGTCTGCTCAAGCGCATCGACACCGAGTACGAAGGCGGGGTGACTGCGACTGGCGCTGGCATGACTGTGCCTGGCTCTGGGGTGATGGGATCCCACGAGGTGAACCAGCGCATCCTCCATGACGTGACGCGGCTGCTGAGCGCCAAAGTGTTTGTGTTGGACGCGCTGAGCGACGCGCAAGAGTTACTGTTGGCGTACAAGAAGGAGTTGGAACAGGTGGGGACCACTCCGGACTCACTAGCGAGTAGCGACACTAAGAGCAAGAAGAAAGCTGATAGGGAGCACCGCCATGCGCTCAAGAAGCTGGTGCTTGTGGACAAGAAGCTCCAGTTCTTCCAGACCTGGGCGTTCCACACATCCGAGCGGCATTTGCAGGCCGCGGCGCGCGAGATCGAGCGCGCGGCAGCGGAGGCGATAGGACAGTAGGCACAGATATTAATGAAAGCAGAGGATCGAATAGAGCATATCTGGTCAGTTCTACACCACCAGTCACACTCTGGCCTCAAATGCCGCTGACCATTCGGACGCTGCGCTATGAACGCACCATTAGCCATCAGCCATCAGTCATGAACGCTACGCTCAGTTCTCTTGGTTGTCTGTTGTCTCGTATAAAAAAATTGTAATTCACTTGTATTTTGTTTTCATTTTACTCGTTTGGTTGGTTTGGTTGGTTTGGCGCGCTTGCTCGCTTGTTCACAACTTTGCTCGAGTCGCTGGAGATGGGGTGGGCTCTCCTGTATTTGATATGTTTGTGTTGTTTTTCTTCGTGTGTTGTCTTTAGTGATGTGACGCTTGCTCTCTCTCTTGATCTCTTGATCTCCTGCGTCCGTCGAATGTGAGCCAGTCATTCGTTTATTTCTCCGGAGCTCAGGAGCACAGCCGCTGAAGTGTGTGTGACGCAGTCCATAGGCAGGCAACAAGCGGACGCGCTTCGTCTTCAAATCTTCACATCTTCACGGGGGGTGGAGCCAAAACCCAACTCGACGGACGGACGGCTCGACATAAAATAATAATTTCACACGCTAGCAATTTTCACAAAAACGAACATGTGTGTGCGGACTGGAGGCGGCGGACGCAGGCGCAGCTAGCTGTGTCGAAGTTCTTTCTCTCTCGTCACGACCGGCTCCGCACACCTTTTTCCCTTCGTATTTATCCACTGACTCATGCGCTCGGCGGGCCGCTGTTCGTGAGCGCGTTGAGCGCCGTGATCCACTTGTTGAACTCGCGGCTCGAGGATGCCGTGAGGATCAGCTTTTTGCCGGTCTGCTGGAACTCGGGCGTGTTGATTGCGAACGTCATGGCTTTCGGGTCCGACTCGATCGTCGCGTCGTTGAGCATGATCGAGCTCGACTTGGCGCCGACCTGGTGCACCATGCTCTCCTTCTTGTAGCCGGTCAGGCGCGTGCCCTGGAGCACGAAGAAGCGCTTCTTCGAGCCGATGAAGCGGCGGCTGCTTGCCACTTTCAGCAACCCCTGCGTGCACGTGAACGGCAGAATCGCGCGCACCCAGATCACCGGCCCGATGAAATTGTCGACGAGCACGTACTCGCTCTTGGGCGTCGAGATCAAAATCTCCTGGAACTTGGTGCGCGAGCTCACCGTCACGATCTGCGAGCACATGATCTCGTCTTCTAGTAAATTAGTGTCGCGGTTCACGAGCAGCAGGCGCTCGTGGTCGGTCAGCAGCAGGTGGTAGCGCTTCTTGCGCTTGAGCGTCACGGGCCCCGCGAGCAGGATACTCTCGCGCGTTTTGAGCAAGTTGTCCCAAATGCGCATCGTCGGCGAGCGTACGATCGCCACGATCGCATTGCGGTTCTTTCGCTTCACGGCGCTGCACACGTCCGGTCGCATGGACAGTACCATCTCCTTCAAAACGTCAATCTCCTTCGCCGATAGCACGCCGTCCGCCGCGAACCCTTCGCAGAACTCGAGCATATCTTCGACGAGCATGTGGTCGCCCTCGCCGCCGCTCTGGCCGCTGCATGTCGAGCCGCGACGTGAGCCTGTTGTGGTAGCACGCGGGGACGGCGCCACCGTCGACGCAAACGAGAAGCGGCTCGTCATCACACCCGTGGATCGGCTCGGGGTCTGCGGCGCCATCTTGGAGCGCGCGAACACGACGATCATCGGTCGCGTCGGGCGACTCAGCAGCGCGATCGCGCGGTTGTACTCAAGTCCGCGGATGATCTCGCCGTCGACGGCGTGGATGACGTCGAACTGGCGCACGCCGTGCGCTTCCGCGTAGCCGACGATGTTCGGGTGGGCCATGGGCAGGTCCTTGACGATTACGTTCACGTCGTCGGTCGTGATGGTCATGTTGAGGCTCGCGCCGCGGAATTCGACCGCGAAGAGTCCGTTGCGCTGGAACGGGCGGTAGAACTGGATCGCGAGCGGGCGAGTCTGGGTCTGCAGCATTTGCACGATCGAGTCGTAGCTGCGGCCGACCGTGCGCGCGCCCTGCACCTTGTAGATGACGTCGTCGATCTGCACCTTGCCGCTGGCCTCGGCTGCGCCGTAGCCGCCGTCGGGGCGGCGCTTGAACTGGTTCACGATGACCGAATCGTTCTGCTCGCGGATGGTCATGCCGAGCGCGCGGTCCGTGAACACGACCTCGAACACCTCGCTGCGCTTCATGGGCGCGAGCGCCTCGGTCTTGGGCGAAAGGCAGAGGCAGAGCGGGTGCGCCACCTGCGCCAGCACGTCCTTGCTGATGTGCACGAGGCTCGAGTTGGCCGTGTCAATGAGGTCCACCCACGCCTCGTCCGACACGCCGAACTGTGCGCGCAGCTGCGCCTCGATGAGCGACTCGAACACCTGGTCCGGCACATTCGGATCCCACGAGATCACGCGGGTGGACGCGTCGTCCAGGTCGATCACGCGGATGCTGCACGTGCCCATGGTGGTGACGGTGCTCGACGCCTGGCGCTGCTGGACGGACATGCGGTCCATTCTTGTGTTCGTGTTGTGTGCTGTGTGTGCTGTGCGGGCTGTCGACTGTCGAATGCTTGCTGGCTTGCTTGCTGTTGTTGCTGTTGGATATTAAGATAGAGAGCTTGATCGGTTGTTCTCACTTGCTCGCTTGTCTTGTCTTGCTTTGTTCTCCCTGTCGCCGCGCACTTGTGTGGATGGATGGATGTTGCGGGCCCTTGCTTGCGCTTGCTTGCGACTTGTGCGTTGATTCGAGGAAGAGAGACAATAATAATTGTATTGGGGGCTGCTCTTGCTCGCTTGCTTGCTCTCTCTTGCGCTCGCAACTTGTGTTGTGTGTGGGGTGGGCGAGCAAAAAAAGCAAAGGCGGCAAAAGAGGGACCCAAAATGTGGTGGTCCACAGCAAAAATTGCGATCGCCCATGCGAAAAAATCCACTGCTCCATCTAAGTGCGAGTCGTGAAATCGAATGTTCTGATAGAGAACGCGACTGTCAATTCGAAAAGCTTCACACCAAAGAAAAAACAATAGACAGGCGACAACAGAGGTGAAAGATTGGGGGGGGATAGATATCCTATAGCATCGCGAGCCAAAACTGTGTCCGATCGCATGAGCATGAAGGAGGCTGAAGCACGCCCCGTCCATTCCCCACAGTGAAAAAAGCGCAAGCTGCTGGACTCCGCCATCCTCAGCATATGCAATCCGCGGCATACAAACGCCAAGTCAAACCAGGTGTGCTTGGGGTGGGCCACGCATTTGGACGACGACGTCGACGACAGGCTTCAGAAAGCAACCTACCCCTGCGTCACTGTGCTTCGCGAGTGCTGCACACAGTTTTCAAGTGAGGCGTGTGCTCACCTGAGTCACGCCTATCTGTGACAGTTTGGATGCCAAAAGCAGTGGGGTTTCGTACTTGTCCTGTCTTAACTCAGTAGTCTTGGCCCCGACCAGACTCGACGTCTATCGCTTCCCACTCACAAGAGGCTGGCTGTCGCGCTTTTCATAGAGCAAAAAATGGATACTCGGGGGATAATAGAGCGAGCTGAGCCAAAACGCACACACTCAAAAGCACCCCAGCGCCGAAATTTTTGCTGCGCGCTCACAGCTCTGACTTCCTCTGCGAATACGAAACGCTCGCGCGCTGGCTTTCGCGTAACGGCTCGCAGAAGAGTTCTTTGCGCGATGAGATGACTGGAACTCGTCACGAGCGGACGCCATCCTCTGTCTGTCCACCACAAGTCACAAGCAAACAAACAAACATTCATGCATGCATGCTGCATGCGGTGGTGCTTGGAAAGAAAGATCGACTGGTTTCAGACACACACATGAGAACGTTGAGCAAATGCCATGGCACCGCCACAACAAACTCCAGAACCGCAGATTAGTATAAGGAGGATACACATATGCGCGCGCGTGTGCATATACTGATATTGAAATACATGTATGGCGTGCGTTCAACGAGTGAACAAGGTGCATGCGCAAGTAGGATAACAGCAGAAAAGCAAACAAATGTCTACTAGATTAAGAGCAACAAGATCGGATCTTTCGCAAGCAGCAAGGTCTGTCTTAATGATATGCAGTAATAGTAACGACGGACATCCCGATCCATTTTTGACAACCAGCCGCGAACCATTAAACATTGCTCTATCAGTCAGCTTGTCGGTGGTGGTGTGCCACGTTGGCCTGTGCGTGAATGGGAATTATGGACGTGTTTACTATTATACCATGGCTCGAACAAGAGGAGAGTTGGTAAGTTATCTGGACAGCTCGCGTGTCCAGATGCGCGTCGAAGCGTCAAGACAAAGTCCCGCACTCCCACAAGCAAAGCAGTAGCAGCCTTCAAAATGTGCGAGCGATTGGGGTTCTGAGACAATCAACCATCGCAAAATGGAGAATTCGGCCGCGCGTTATCGGGTTGTTCGCGTGAATACGAATGAATGGAGAATTACCGCCGCCACTTTGTACGACTTGCCTGGATAAGGTGGCCGTTTGGTTATATGCACGCGAGCTCAGCTCAGGTCATGTTAGATTATTATTGCGCGTGTTTGCAAAAAGCACATGGTGGTTGCTTGGAGATCGGTTGCATTTCTGAAGAAAGATGCGCATCTCTTTTGCGTTGGAGCTGTGGACGAGAGTACGCGCGCCAGCAGGTCGTACGGCAGCTCTGTTAGTTGGTGAGAAGGCACAGCGCTGCGTAACACGGAATCCTCTGGCGCGAAACCAAGCCGATCTTGAATGAAAATGAGGCAATGTTATTATCGGCCGCACGTAGTGACTTTTGCAAATGAGCTATTAATAGCGAGATTTCTGTTTCTTCGGATCGTACTCGACCCACCACATCTTGAACACGCCCCAAGCATCAACCACAACATTTCCACCGTGTGTCACTTGGACAACCTCGTCGTTGCACGTCATCGCACCGTTGCTGAGGTTTGCAGAGCCGTTCCACAGAATTTCTCGGTCGAAGATCACATACTAGACATTAGGAGCACAAAATCAGTCATTCACACAAACAACCAATGTCAAGTTGTTCAGCATCGATTCAATTACCTTCGTGTACATGAAGCCGCTGTCCTGTTTGAAGCATACTTCCACTTTCTAGACGCAGCAGTGACATCTTCAGCATTTCCGACGATGGACCACCACGAAATCCTGCAGAGAAACAATCTCATACCTTGTTCACGAATGCTCGCCAAGTAGCGATGTTGCTTGACGCGTAACGATCTGTGATAACACGGACCGTAACGTGTCTCTGTTTCGCACGAATAATAGCATTCGTGATCTAAACGCTGGTCAGTTAGTAAGCTATTCACAGTAACAGGTGTGCTATAAAAGCTACAAATACGCACCTCTGTGTGAGACGATGAACATCAACACCTCCAGCGTCCTGTTCGTGTGGTCAATGAGCGAAATCAGGTACCGCCGAGACCTTGCCGTGCGCAGCAAAGAATCGGTCCAGCGAAGGCCGACGAGGGCGTTCGACGGCCCGCTCAAGCGTCCGCCGGATTGCGATCGATGGGACAGCAAAACCGAGCTCCGTTCTTACCAAGTCCACCATCGCATAAAGCGTGGGGGACACTGCTCTGACGTCCGCGGGTGTGGAAGTACAAGTTCCATACCTTAGTCTCTTGCTCTTGGGACAGCATACGCAGCGAGCGACTCGCGCTGCCCTTGGGACAACTCATCGGCTTCTCTCGTGCTATTTCCTGCGCGCAACTGGAAATACGAGCTAATCCAGCTTGTAATGTGAGGGGCTCACCATTTGAAATGGACATAGCTAATTGCAGTCTTTCACATTTCGCTATTCTTTAAAACTCTATAAATTAGATTTAATTTCTAGGATTTATGTTGTGTGTACACATAAAAGACATTCTTGGAGACTGTCGATAGGTGAAAACAACTGACAAGGAAATCAGAAGGCAGCGTTTCAAGATCCCTGCTCACTTCAATGTGGTCTATGACGGATCACCAGTTAGTTACTCTACATTTTTATGTGCGATAGAAGCAACCGGTTTTGTAAAACATATTTGTTCTAAACAGTTATACATTATGACGGATCCGATCTGCGGGATTTGCTCAGGTGCACATAAACTCTCCAGCCGCACATACAAATTTCAAGATATAGTCTTCTATTTGAGGTAGGGTGATCAAATCTTGGAAACCTTAAGTGTGGAACCTTTACATACAAAATCACCCTTGAATCCTATTCCTCTCTTCAAAGTGATAAACTGAATTTTCAAATCTTTTTTATTAAATGAAAAATATTTATCAAGAAATTTCGCTGATGTGATTTGCCATAATAGAGTACCAATGTGCCTCTTTTCTTCCAGTGAAAATCTTGAAATGGGTTGATAATTCCACAGACAAACAAATAAATCGTCATGAGGGTTATTGCAATGTCGACTTTGTATTAAGAAGCTGGTACACAAATATGTCTAGTTTAAAAGCAAAAGTTTGAGAGATAAAAGAATCAGCCGCCTAATTTGGTAGTTTATACTTAGTTCCTGGATTAGGGTGATTTGTTACGTGGTAAATAACAGTCGAGTGCATCGTCGCCGACTGCAAGTACATTTTGATACGTAGCATTTCGTGCTACAAGAAAATACACTTGTTAATGGTTTTTGATTGGGCTGTGGACTATAAGTTTTCATAACCGACCTGTACTCATATTTTCATATTAAAAGCAATATTCAGGAACCACTATTGATATTTCATATCGTTTACCTAAATAGTTACAACTAGTGCGAAAAATGTAATCAGAATTAGAAACCGAGCCTCCATTCTTGCAAAAAATATTTTTGAAAAATATGCGAATATGGACGCACGCTTTTTTAAAAAATTCATACAAATGACAAGTGATTCTGTCGTTGAAATCGCGCCTCTTTTGTTGCGCTACTATTTACGATAGCTTCGAAATTGTCAGGAAAGCTATAGCAATTGTCATGTCTGACGCATAATGTGCTTTGTTTTGGAGTGTGCCATTTCACACTCTTTTGTATGGTTTTCAAACCAAAAGCGAGAAAGACCAAAGCTCAACTCGAACGAAGATGGCGGACGTGGTGCGCTCAGGCGCCATCTTCCGCGTGCGCGACGCGCCTGCGACCAAGGCGCCGCGCGCGTCTCCTCGCACTCGAGGCAGCGACGCAGCAACGTCATCTTCATTATCATCAACTCGCGTGCGCAGAGTGGTGGTATCGGCGCTCGAAGCCGCGTCGTCCGTTGAGAGCGCACGACCATCGAGCAGCAGCAGCGCGAGGCGGCACACTAATGGCGGCGGCGCGCGTGCTGCTCCTGGCCCAGAGACGCCGGCGGGGATGCCCAAGCGCAAGGCGCGTCTGCAGCAGACACCGACCATCCGTAGTGCGCGAAAAGCGGGCGGGCTTGCTGCTACTGCTGCTGCCGCAGCTGGGAGGAGAACGCCAGAGGAGATTCGGGCGAGTTTCGACCAGCTTGTGAAGACCACAACGGCGAGAAAGCATGCAACAACAGCGACACGCAAAGCCAGCAATATCGGTATCAGCATCAGTGGCGATCGCGCTCTTGTAGAAAAGCGGCGCACGCGGAGCCAGAGCGTGTCGTCGTCCTCGTCGTCTATGAGCGCGTCGTCAGTCAAGAGCACACCCGTATCTTCGCGTCACCAGCATCACCATCTCACGCGCAGTGCAGCAAAAGCGCAGCGGCTCCAGCAACAGCGTCAGTATGCGCCAGCAGCAGCCTCGCCCGCGTCCTCTGTCACGACGCTCGTGCTGGAGTCCACTGAAGAAGAACCCGAGGACCTAGAGGATGATGAAGAAGAGGAAGAGGTGAAGCAAAAGACCTCGTCAACGAAGCGCAAGTCCGAGGCGAAGCGAGCGCGCGCCAAAGAATCTGAGGTCCCGACGTCCGTGCGGTCGTCCAAGCGCCTGCGAGCGCAGCTGCGCATTCCGGGCTCGCTGCCGCCGGTGCGGTCGACGCCCATCGCGCAGGTTGGGAACACGGAGGAAGACGAAGAGCTGCTGCAGATCCAGAAGCGTCTGGTGTTTGGCGGTCGCAAGCCCAAAGCTCAAAGGAAGCAACAGCAGTGGGGGAGCCCCATTAGAAGCGCCAGCACGAGCGAGAACGACAGCACAGCTGAGGAAAAAGAGGAAGAGGAGGAAGAACCAGCGAGAGCCACGATCCCGCGCTCGTCGCCTCGAAAAAGGTCGGACCAGAAACAGCGACTTTCTGCGTCGTTCTCGATCCTCGAAGACGTCGAAGCGCTGCCAAAGTCCAAGACGAAGAGTGGTCCGACCAAACAGAAGAGCGCTGCGAGTACGAATACAAAGAAAGCGGCTTCGCGAGCCTCCTCCTCCAGGCCAACTTCGAAGCTCATGCTCTGCGACTGGACGCCCCAGTGGCCGCCAGTGTACGAGCGACCAGAAGGAGGTGGCGACCAGAAGGAACAGCTACAGCTGGTGCTCGAAGGCCAAGTGCTTGGGCACGACGCGACGTTTCAGGTTCTGCGACGAGTGAATGCGACGTATTTTGTATCGACTGCGAACGAGCATGTGGAGCTCGATGGCTGTCTCGACGTGGAGAAGGCGAAAGCGTGGGGCGTGCCGGCGGCTGTGATGGAGATCATGGTCGACGGACTGCCGGCCCTCTGGCGACGCAAACTGGACGCCACTCTAAACAAGAAGAAGATGCCAAAGGCGGCGACTCGACGGTGCGAACATTGTTGACTTTTGCCTCGTTGGTTTTCAAGTGAGAAGTGCATACAAGCTAATATCTAACTCCTTATCTTGTTTATCTTGACTGTCCACTAGAAAAACGAAAGCATCCGAGGAGGAAGAGGAGTCAGACTCAGAGCCAGAGGAAGAGGAAGAAGGCGAGCTCGGCACGAAGCGCTCGCGGAGCGGACGCATGATCACCCCCGTGATGGACTGGTGGCGTGGCGAGCGCCTCTTGACGGACGTGAACGGCGTGACAATCGTCGCTCGCGGATCACCAGCGTTCATTCCGTACGTGGTTATGTGAAAGGGACTTTTCTTGACAGAGCTGCGTGTTGCGTGGATGCTGACATTGATTTACACTCTGTTCTCTGCCTGTATGCTGCGTCTAAGATCCCCATCCAAGAAAGCAGCAGCAAAACGTTCAGCAGCACACATGTCATCGACAAAGCCTCCGCGCACGCCAGTTGCCTCGAAAACCCCAGTGAAGGCGAAGACTCCGCGTGCGAAGACACCGATCGCCAAGGCAAAGCAAGCGATCAAGGACTCGAAAGCCCAGGATGACGATGCTTTGGGATGGAGTGAAGAGCAGCTGCAGGCTCTGGCGGAGGCGAAAATGCAGATTCCGACGACTGCAACCAACTTTTGGGCTGAGGTATGAAGTTGATGCTGGGGTGATGAGCGCCTGCTGTAGAATATGGAAGCTCACCAGTGCTGTTGCTCGTGTTTGTTGTATGATTCCATCCTTCAGGTTGCGGCGTCTGTTCCGGGAAAGACAGCGAACGAGTGCCGCACGAAGTCTTTTGAAGAATTTGCGTCGCCTACAAGCCGAGCTGGGCACAAGAAGAAGAGCTCGGAAGGAGCAGCAGCAGCTGCTGCTGCTGCTGCTGCTCCTGCCTCGACCACCAAGATCCCAACGAAGATCCACCGCGCGGGCTCGAATCTATTCAAGAAACAGGTGCGGCAGTTTGTCCAGCAATACGAGAAGAAGCACGTCGATGATCTGTTTTCCAACACGACGCCGTCCAAGTCGGAGCTCCAGGGCGCGATGGGGCTGGATGATATCAAGTCCCCCGCCGCGCCAATGGACAGCAGCACGAATATGGACGACGACGAAGACGATTTTGTCAGCGGCCGCGAGCTTCTGGAGGGGATCTCGTCCAACAAACGAGACGAAGTGGACTCGTACGTGCTCAGTTTCAAGCGCAGTCGCGTGCTCGGCAAGCCAACGACATCATCGTCGACGTCCGCGCGAACGTCCTTTTTAACGCCTTCGACGCTCAAAAAGAAGGCCAAGTCGATGGTACGTGCGTTTGTCTTTTGCATGCTCGCCTTCATTCGAAAGTTGTTGCTGCTGGAATCTCATACTGAAGTTTGGTGGTGTCTGGTTTGGTTTGGCTGTTGTCTGATAGAAACGCACGGTCCACATGTACGAAGAGATTGGCTCCCACCGTGTGGAAGGCGTCGTGAGTCCCGGCGGCACGACCCACGTGCGCATCAATAAGGACAGCGACGCCACGTCCGACGAAGAGAACGAGCGAGACAGCGATGAGGAGCACTCGTCCGATGGCTTTTGAAGCAGCTTTGAAGAGGTGCGAAGCTCAAACAACTTGGTGAGGGAGCCTGAGGTGATGTCGCTAGCGTTTGATTGATGCATGGAGGCAAGCATTGCAAGGATTTTGCTGCCAACGAGTTTGTGGATTAATTCAGAATTTGTTAGTGGTGATGGAGGCGGCATTTACACTTCATACCTTAGAGAGTCACAAGAAGAACACGCAGAGCGGACACGTACTGATACAGAGGAGGACAGATGGCGAAGAACAAGAAACTGAGCTAAACGAAAGCTGGAGAGCCAACTCACTCCTTCAGCTCGTTGTCGACGAGCAACACGGACGTGAGCAGGCTCTCGTAGGACGAGCTCATCGTGAAGTCGTGCTGAGCGGCAGCTCTCGACTCGGCTGTCGCGAACGCTCGCCAGCCTCGTCGGGGAAGTGCGACTTGGCGAGCGTTCATCTTGCACATGCATCGTTTGGGGAGTCGAGGCATACCTACTAGCGACTTGCCGTTGCTGTCCCTCGTCGACATGCTCATGCCGATCACGATCATCGAGTCGTCCTCGGCCGAGAGGATCGAGTCGCCACTTGTCAGCGCTGCAGGCGAGAAGAAGTAGCGCATCTTGGGCTTGTTCTGGAACGGCGCGGCGTGCTTCTCTTCGTGTAGGAAGCCCGCTTCCATCCACGCGTTGCCGAGTCGCACGGCTTCCCACGAGTGCTGCACCTGGTTGGTTGAGACCAAGTTGCGGACCGCGTCGGCGCCGTCAAGCAGTTCGTTGTACGTGTGCGACTCGGAGCCGATGTGCGACGTGTCCACGGCCGTCGCCACGCAGTCCAAGTTGTCGGCGAGCGCTTTCTGCTGGATGGCTTCGAGCTTCTTCACGACCTGCAGCGCCGTGGGCCGAGCGCGCGTGTCGGGCACCCACGTGCTCTCGATTAGCTCTTGGACGTCTGCTGGCACGGAGTCGTGGAAGAGTGGACGCCACTCTGCATCATTGTACGCATCGCTCCCGGGCTTTGGGAGCTCGACCTTCGGGTGGAGCAGTTGCCAGAACGCCATCCCGAGCGCGTACACGTCGATGCGCTCGCTGTATGGCGGGTGGAACGACACTTTGCGCACCACTTCGTTGGAGCTGTAGTCAAACGCATCGTACGGACTCATCGCTGCCGTGCGCTCCTCCCAGGGAGCTCCTGAGAGCGATCGCACATGGGGACGCGCTTGCTGACTCGACTCGGAGAACTGGTTGAGGATCCGCGAGTCGCCAAAGCCCGAGAGCTTGACAACCCCGTAGACGTCGATGAGGAAGCTCGAGAGGCTGATCTCGCGGTGGATGAACGGTGGTGAGAAGCTGTGCAGGTAAGCGACCGCGCGCGCGGCGTCCAGCATCTGCGTGAGCTTGATGAGCATCCTGCAGCCGTAGTCTTCGTGCGCAAGCGCGGAGATCTCTTTCAGACTGCCGCGGCAGAGCTCAAAGACCAGCGAGATTGTCGGCGGACAGACGCTGAGTCCGTAGAAGCGTACGATGTTCGGGTGCTCCAGGTTCCCGCACAGTGCGGCCTCCTGCGAGTACTCGGCGATCACTTCGTCCGAGATGTCGGCGGGTGTGTACACCTTGATCGACACGGGCACTTTGCGCTTCATGAGTCCGCTGAAGACCGTCGAGTTGCAGCCATCGCCGATCTGCTGCCGGATGTCGAGCGACGAGAAGTCGATCACGTGCTTGCGATGCATCTCGATGAGCACGTGGAGCCCTTCAGCAGAGACGCGCTCGGTGACCTTGATACGCTTGGCGAAGAGTTGCTGGAGCTCGATACTCTTCGTGCCTTTGCCGCGCCAGTACTCAGTGTCGGACTTGAGGAGCTGCCACACGAAGAGCGGCGTCACAGACGTCCAGACGCTCGACGCGGAGGAGAACGGCGAGCCCGAGTCGATGATCTCCAGGTGCACGCAAACCACATGTGCGATCGCCAAGAAGATGTGGACGAGAGCGAAAATCGCGTATCGCCGCATCACAATGAACGACGCTCGAGGCGCTGGGTGCCACGCCATCATCACGAAGAAGACCAGCATGATGCCAAAGCTCAGGTACAACTCGATCGACGTGGGGATTTGCGGAATCAGAAACAGCGGGAGTGCGCCGAATGTGAAACCCATGGTCACGAGACTCGATCGCATCAGTGCGGCGCTCGACAAGCTCTTTTGGTACATGAACGCCGGTGCGAGCACGAGCACGAAATGGCGACCGGCGTACAGGATCCCGATGTACACGTTAATGCCCATGTTGTCGTTCGAGAATGTAAAGATGAGTACCAAATTGAAGCAAATGAGCACCAGCGTCGCGCACATCAGAGTCCACAGCAGTGCTCGAAATGTCGGTAAGATCGCCTTGGGCTTGAAAGAGAGATCGCCCGCCATCGTCAGCTGGTGGTTGATGAACGCCGTGTACTTAAGCAGGATCGCCGAGAAGAGGAACATGACCAGGTAGCTCGCGCACACTTCCCATGCGTGGAACTGCAGGCGACGATGCACATCGGGGCCGTGGATCTCCGTTTCTTCCGAGTTGGCATCCGCGCTCATGGCAAAGGCGCGCATTGCTGTTGTTGTGATGGTCGTAGTAGTAGTTGCGAAGTCGTCCGAGGCAAGCGATATGCTCGCATGAAAGACACAAACGCGAAATGGGCGTGCTCTCTGGCTTGGCTGGCGATCTGCGAAAACGAGCGACGTTCGTTAGTCGACGCTTGTTGTTGTTTCTTGCTGCAGAATGAGCTCGTGTGAGGCATGACGTGCGTGCGCAGTGGCAATATGGGTGAAGTTGGACGGACTGGCATCCACAAGTTCAGTGTGGAAGGTAACCTTCGAATTTCGACGCTTTTCACTTGTCTTTCCTTCTTTTTCACTGTTGATTGGGGACGGCGTCTCTGTCTCTTCTCGGCATCTCCATTTCTGCTTCTCTCTCTCTCACACACACGCAATAACAAGCTCTCACCACCTGCTGATCCAAGTGCTGAGTGCTAGATACATCCGAAGTGTTGGTTGTCATTCGTGGGCATTTCACACCTTTTTGGAAAAAACCTTTTTGGAAAAAACCTTTTTGGCGAAAACGTGTGTGGTATCCTAATCTATATAAATTATAACCTTCCAGAATTGATACTTGAAGAGATCAGAACAGATGTTAAAATCACCTCGAAATTTATTGTACCTTACATATTTGATAGATTGACGAAACCTGAAAAAAAATGGCGGCATCATCCACGTCCTCATCGATGGATCTTCAGACGTTGTAAGCTGGCATCACATTCGTGTCGAGCAGGACTTTCTTCACCTTTCTTTCTGTTTAACACTCACTTCTGTCGAACAAGAACGAGCACGCGCTCGAGGTTTCCTGCGATTTCCTCGTTGCCCATGCTTGACCTTTTATTCGTTCGTGATCTGTGTTGTTGTTCTGTGTGCATACAGCAGGAACAATTGCGTGAGGTCAGCATTCTCAACTGGTGAATACAAGAAGCGCAATTGCAAACAAAATCAAAACGAGTTGACTTGGAAGAACAAGAATAGCACACACCTGAGTTTCGCGCTGCTGTGAGCACCTGCTCGAGCTTGCGGAGGACGGACGGTCTGGACACGAGAATCGTTCTCGCCTTCTGGTTGTCAAATACGATCGACCAGAGCGTGGCTGAGAGATAGCAAAGGACCGCCACGTCTGTCGTCCCTTCCTGTCGTCCGTGGAAAGGCTCGTCTTGGCGCGGGAGAAAAAACAGCAATCGCTTGAGCAAAAGCTCCAACGAGGCTTCCCAGATCGCAAAGTAGCTCTTCGAGAGCCTGGAGAGCGACAGGTTACGAATAAACAAGCTCCCGTGCTTGAGAACTAGAGCGTTTGTTTCCAGAGAATTGAGGATATCTTCGAAAATGTAGCTCAGTGAAGCCTCGGCGCTCGAGTAGATCACCTGCCGCCCGTCGTCCGACGACGCAACGCTCGCGAGAACGCCGAGTAAGTCACACAGCGTCTGGATTTCATTTTGGCCGCTCTTGCTTGTCTGGGAAACGCTTCGGAGGCGACGCTGTACATCACTCAGCAGTTTTGTGACGAACCCCGACTTGATTGCCCATAGAAGGCACTCCGAGTTGAGCACGAGCGATTTGATGATGATACTGGCTGTCGTACTCAAAGCAATCGCTCCTGTCTTGACATCTCGAGCTGCCCTAGTGGCTGAGGGTGTCGCCATCGCCATCGCCATCGCACCTGACTCACGCGGAATCACCAGCTGAGCCAACTGCGTGAAAAGCGTGCTGGACTTTTCTCGAGCACCATCTTCCGCAGCAGCGCCATCCGATGAAGAGGAGCGATGAGAGCTAGAGATCGTCGTCGCAATGAGCGACGCCTTTGTGGTGTCGTTTAGATACACAAAGTTGTTCAAAAACCGCAACGCGCTCAAAAGCACAGCCGATCCGCGATACGACGCCATTTTCATCGTTGTCCAGTTTCCCATCACCACTTCGTGCACTCTCTCACGCTGGCAGAACAGTGTGGAGAGGGCACAAAACGTTAGACTTTACCCATCCATTGCTCCATGCTTTTGGATAAGAAATGTAGAGATGCAGGAGGCACGTACCATCGCGATCGCCTGAGCCTCAGCATCTCCTCCGACTAGCGCTGCAAGTACATCGAAATGAATTTCGATGCTAGCGCACAGCGAGACCAAATGGTCTTCACGTGGGTGCTTGGACTTGCCGCCAAAACCGCCCTCCATTCTGATCGCATGGAATGACTCTTTGATAACACCACCACAAAACTGTAAACCTCGTTTGACCACCACGAGCTGCCGCAAGGGTGCGCTCGACTCCAGGAACACTTTCAGCGCTGATGCGATGCGATGAATCGACGTGATGGTGAAGATGTTGCTGACATCGTCGGACAGCGCAGAATCGACACGCCAAAACTCGGAGCACTCCTTGTAAAGATCGAACAGGCTTGAACACAAAGCTCGCAGAGTGGAGATCTCGGACGACACCAAGACACTCTTCCCAATTGGATGCATGCAGATCTGTTGGAAAAGATAAGCATCGGTCAGCAACGTGAGCCAGGCAAAACACGTGAAAACCGAAGAAACGCACCGCGATCAGGATGCGAGAAAACGAAGCTCGGAAACGAACTGGGTGCTTTGGTTCCATCAAATACGCCAGAGTTCCAATCAAGTCGCCATGAGACCACGTCGATCCTGATGTTCCAGAATGTACAGAGTGCGCTGTCGCAGAGCATAGACAGACTGCGCACATTTCAAGCGCATCGTAATGTGAAAGAATGCTGGAAGCTGCTCTGTTTCTCTTGCTTGTCTGAGAGAGAGACTGCAACAAGGATGCTGCAAGATCTTCAATCAGCTCGGTGAGCTGGTACTGAAGCGTTGTATGCTAAGAACCGTTTTGCAGACATACGTGTTAGACACATTGTTGCACACACAAGCAGTCAATGTGAACACCGCAAAGTTACCTTGATGAGAAATTCCACAACGTCACGACTGGACTGCTGGAGAATGGCGTTAAAGAGCTTCAGTAGCTCCACCAGCATTTGTAAAACAACGGGCAGGATCGAGTCCGTCCATATCCTTGATCCACCTGGCGAAAAGTGCATATATCTGTGGCAGTAGCGCTCGAACGTTTCTTCCCACGCTCGAAAGGATAGCATCTGTGCGGAGAAATGGCACCACAAAGCAAGTACAAGTCAGTGGTGAGACAGTAAATAGGATGTGCAAAGGATAAACCAGAGGATGCTGACTGTACCTGCATTAACACTGGATAAACGTCGTACTCTTGATCGGCAATAGCAAACACTTCAGCGAGATCTCCGAAATGCTCCGCAAACGCGTTTCTTTTCGTGAAAAGCAGCCGCAGCAGGCGGCACAGGCTCAGGCCGCAATTCACCAACAGCTTGTCGTCTTTGCTGGCATTGGACAGTGCGTGCAAGATATTCGTCGCGAAGGACTCTCCTCCGAGGATACTCTTCAGCTGGACTTTCTGGGTCTCGATCGTGCTGCTTTCAAAGTGGATCAGCGCTTCGTAAATCACCTCACAGGCTGCGCCACGAACAGCGTCGCACTCGGTTCCGTCCATTGATGTCTCAATTGCGAGCTGCACCAGTCTTGACTCGGTATCTGGCGGTGCGTACTGTAGCGACTTCGCGAGGATACTGAAGCCTAGTTCACGCAGCTGCGAAGAATGGTCGAAAAGGAGCCTGGATGACCAGCTGTTATCGATCAAGAGGTTGTTGTCGCTGCTCAAAACGCTGGTACCTCCCCCGACTAGCTGCTCCCGTGGAATCGCTGTGATGATGCCCAGAAGCGTCTGTGACGCCATCGCAAACACGTCTCGCTCGATAAACGACCCTGGAACACGATGCCGACAGACGATCGACAGTAGAGGGGATATTAACAAGAGCAGTCGCTGGTAGATCACGTCGTTGTAGAGATTCGTCGCATCTTCACCACCGTGGTCTTGTTCGATGCACGCTGCGAATCGCAACACAACTTCCAGTGTGAGCGCATGGAGAGCTGGATGCGTCGAGTAGAGCGTTGCGTACTTGTTGCACAGCACATCCAGCAAGCTCGTGTCAAAAGCCAGAGTCAGAAACAGATCGGACACTTTCGAGGAGCTCAGGTGAAGCAGGATCCGCATGACCTGAATCGAGAGTCCGATGGAAACGGTCCCTTTCAGCAGTGGGATGAACGAGCGCTTCACAACCAGTAGCAGGCGTAGCTGTCTTTCCCGCTCCATATCCACGACAAGAGAGTTGAGGCAACTCAGAATGGACCCGATGATAATCTCATCGCGCTCTCCCTGAGGCGATACAGCAATGTAACGCTCGAACACCTGTTCCCAACTTGCAATCATCTGCAGACGCGCTGACTCCGTTGCTTGTGAGAGCTGGATTACATGATACAATGCGTTCAAGAACCTCCCGTGTGACTTGGCGGCTTGGAGTCTGTCAAGAACAAAATTGAAATCAGGCGACGATCTGGACATACTGTTCTCAACTTCTCCCGCTTGAACGGCCCTGTCTGCTTCCATAGAGTCCACGTGATGTCCTTGATCTTCTCGGCATTGACTGGAAAAACTGTCTTGGAGAAAACCAGAGTTCACTTCCTTCAGCAGTGAGTCTGACTGACAAGTCTTGACAGAACACCGATACCATCTGTTCGAGTACAGTCCGAACGTCTCCATCGCCATATCTGGAACTGAGTCGTGCTCCTCTGGACTATCAGACAATGATGCTCTTGTTGCTGATGAGCGACGGCGCTGGAGCGAAGGAGCAAAGTTCTCCGCAGTGAGCGTTAGCAGAAGTATAATGTAGTACATCTGCGCTCGAATCGTCACTCGCGGGTCGAAAATTAGTGGTGTCATCACAAGCAGCTCGCTGAACTCGTTCCGCAACTCAGTTCGCAGCTGTTGGCTTCTTCGCAGCAAATTCCGGAAGAATATGAGCGCAATTTCGATGAACGCTTCGTTCCTGCCATCGACTTGATTCTCAGCGGTCACCACTTTCAGATTCTCGAGGAGCAGATCCTTCATTTGAACGACTTCGCCCAATTCCTCCAATAGGTGAAATTGGCTCGCTGACATGTTGTCCACCATCAACATGAGCTCCTTGATTGCAGTCTCTTTGATGTCGGGTACGGAGGAAGACGTCGCGAGTAGAACTTTCCTCAGAGCTGACAGCTTGGCAAGGCTTGGTGAAATGTCGGCTGGGCCTCTCTTAAGTCCATCTCGATCGTCGGTCGCCGATGGGAGAGCGGCTTCCATAATTCTCTTCTCTACCGGATGGATCGAACTGCGTTCGCGAACTGGTGTAACGAAAGGGTCTTCCAAAACACCATCGTAGCCTTGAGCCATGTTGTCGGCAAGAGCGTTAAACGCAAATGGATTCGCCTCGGACAAGATCTCCAACAAACCGGAAGCAGCAGCTTTCCGGATATACGAGGATTTGTGTAGCAAGCACCGGGCGATCAGCAGCATCCTATCGGCTTCGGGCAAATTCTTCTCAACTCGGTTCAGCAACTCGACAATCTGGGGTTGGGCTGGACGAAGCTGGGACGGCGAGTTCTCCGATGGCTCCATGAACGCAAAGTGCTGCAAGAGTGGAACCACTGGAGCGATAGCAGCAACCTGGATATCGGATGCGGTAGCGAGTTCACCGAGCATCAGTGTGATTGTGGACCACAAAGCATCGGTATTGCGGCTTCCATCTTGCCCCGATTTCGTAGCTACACGAAAGAGCAGGTTGACGAGGAAACTGGCGCTGCACAGTATATCTACCACAAAACGGTGGCGAGCATCGCTTGACAGCACGCCGATCAACCATTTCCCGCTTGACAGCACTTCCGAGATCTGACTGAAGAAACTCGAAAATGACCGTTTCCGTGCTTCGTCATGGTTGGCAGCGTCGACTTCGAACAACTTCACCATTATCGCACGAATCACACCAGCATCCTCTTTCGCGACTTGACTCGAGCTACTGGCACCCGTCGCAGCACCCCAGAACGCTAACAGAATCCCGTCTATCGCGTAAGGAAGATCGTCATCATTTAGATCGTTGATTGCATGAGCAACCTTCAGGGAAGCGTTCAGACTCAGAAGTGAGGCCAATTCCGTCACCTCCACATTTTTCTCATCGGCAGCTGCCGCAATTTTTTTCGACAACGAGATAAACTCCTTCACAACTTTCCGACTGCTTTCAGCCACTCGTTTCGTTTCCAGGAAAGACGACACTGAAGGATCGATCGCTGCCAAGAAGTCAATGATGTTGTCGATGTTCCATTCATTCTTCGCCAGCTCCTCGATGTTGAAGTTAGAAGCGCACATCATCACGAAGCGCCACATTTTGTCTGGCACGACGATGATCTGGTCACTTGAAGGATCAGTCTTGAGAGAGCTGCTTGCGGCGCTACCAGAGGAAGAGGCAACTTGATACGACGAAGGTGGATGAAGCTGGAGAACACGAATGAGAAGCTCGAGCATCCTCCACATGACTGACTCGGAGTACTCTTCAGCGATCTGAGCAAGATCCTGACTGGTGGGGATGCAGAAATCGCTCACAAGCAACAGGATCTGCTCTATCCTAGTCTTGTCCAGTACTTCGGCTTCCACAGTTGATGACTTCCCAACTCCCTTTTCTCGTAAGAGTGGCAGCGCGAGATGCAGCACATTCAACACGTGCAGCCTTGGGTGATGTGGGGACACGAGAAGCGGGAGCAAGCTCGTAAACATTCGGTGAATCACTCCACTGAGCGAAAACTGACTGGCTTCGCTGTCGTGGTCGCGGTCGCTTACTCGAACCTCCCATGACGTAGCAGCTGAGATTTCAGGCATTACGCGTGGATAGAACGTGCGGCGGCTGTCAAATGTGTTTGGAAACTCTCCACCAAGTGCCGACTCGTACACCAAATACACTGGGTTCAAACACATTTTCGAGGCGCGCTGCAGCGCATACACGAACGACTCAATCGCTCGCAAAGCCGCCATGAACACAGCAGTCGTGAGGTTGCTTGACTTGAGCGAGAAGGATGCCGAGTCGAGCTCATCAAAGTAGTTGACACCGAATGACAGTTGGAACGCGCGCTCCATCGCTTGGTTTGTAGTCTCTGAAGAAGCAGTAGCAGGAGTACCAGGTGCTTCATCGTAACCAGGAAGGAATGGCTGCTGCACCAGGTACATCAGATACTGCACAATCGCTGGATGCTGAAGGAACACTTCGACTGGGAAATTGCGGAGCAGCTCATTGCGGAAACTCTGACAGATGCGCACAATGTCTTCGGTAGTGGTCCGCAGCTTGAGCTTGACTTCAAACTCGAAGAGATACTGCTCGTCCACAGTGGAGAGCACGACAGGCGGGAACCTCCATCCACTCGCAGCAGCCTCTGATAGAACCACTCTTTCGTGCATCCGGCGATTGGTCGATACCAAGGTGTTCGCTTGGGCGACTACAATCGCTCTTGAATCTGCTGTGGTGCCATTTTGATGTTTTCTCTTGGTGTCGCCATTGAACCGCGCTGAGGCTGACGATAGCGCCATGGGACTAGCTGCCGAATCTGTGCTTGAGGCTTGGCTTGAAGGTGTCGTCACGTAGATTTGTTGGATCAACTAGAATGCTCGACAGCACATAATGGGGGGTATGTCAGCACAAACGTACCACCATTAAAGTACCAAGCCAGTCGCACACTCACTTACTTTCTCATACGCAGCCTGTACCTCGGCGGTCCTCCCCATCGAAGCACGCTGCAGCGGCAGCACTGCACCATTGCTCTGTAAACAGGCACGCACCAGCACCGAGTCGCTCTACAACGCCAAACAAACAAAACGAACCACCGTAACGACGCTTAGCTTTCACATGTGCAACATAGGAATACAGCATTACCGATCAGACCACCAAGTAAAGTGGACCTCTAGAAGTAGCTCGAGCGCATGCAGCGCGTTGAGCTCCAGCTCGGGCTCTGCGCAGCACGCTACGACGCGCATCGCGAGCGCATTCGCGGCGTTGCGGTCCAGCTCGCGGATGTCCACGAGCCGCTCGCGCAGCTTAAACATGAGACTCGCAAGCGCGCGCGCGCGAATCTTCATGAGTGGATGCTGCAGCTTGGGCAGCAGCGCCGCGACGCCGCCGGCGGCACCAGCAGCGGCACTCGCGTCCTGCGCAGCAGCCATTGTGTGCTTTCTGTTGCTTTCCTTTTTGTTTCGATTTTGAAAATGGCGCGGATTTTGCATTTTAGGATTCGATGTGCTCTCTTAAATACGCACAAAATCAAAAGTCCCGCGTATGTTTCCGCAGTGAGCAAATCCTGGTGTGTGTATCCCGGTACCGAAAAGAAGCGGGTTGCGCACTTTGGTTGACTGCGAACTGGTCATTTGACAGTAGAAAGCAATCAAAATGCTTCCATCGCCGCCCAAGAGCCGCCACGGCTTCGCGGAGGAGCAGCCGCGGATCCGCTCTCCTATAGTACGCGACTCACGCGCAAGCGGACACTCGACCGCTGGTTGTATCTGCACTCGCGCGCCACACATTAGCAGCAGCAGCATGACCTTCACAAGGCGACATTGGGGATCACGCTCGACAGCCAGCGCAGTCGCTGTACTCCCCAGAACGGCCTCGACGCTCGCGCGTACGATGCTGCTTGTGGTGCTCCTCATCGCGGCAGGCGGCGTGTCGCTGGTCCACGCCGACAACGCCAAGTACTCGCTCGATCTCACAGGCATCGACTCGGGAACAGGTGCGTGCGAGCGTGCATACTGAAGCATGCAACGGAGCTCTTAGCTCTTGGAGTGTGAAATGTTCACTCCATCGTTACTTGCAGCTCGCCCTTTCTGACTACGACATCGTGTGTGTATGTGTTCCACTGAGCAGCGTACACGCTTGAAGTGAAGATTGGAACGTCTACAAGCGGCAAAATTGTACGTACAGCCAGCCTTCTATAATGCGCTCTCGTAATGCTTGTGCTTGCTACTCAGAAGAAGCTTCTTGTGGTGGCTGATGGGATGCGCTTGTGTGTGTATGCGTGCTACTCCTTGTTATTAGAACACGTTCCGGCTGATTGCGGACACGGGGTCGTCGAATGACGCGATTCTGGGCGAGGACTGCTGTGGTGACGACGCGGACGTCACGTTCGACTGCAGCGCATCGCCCACGTGCTCCGAGGCGAGTGACCAAGTGACGATCTCTTTCGCCGGCGCGTCTATCGGGTAAGCGCACCGGCTATTAGACTTTTTACCCTTGGAGCTCCTCATTATGGTTGACTAACTGTCAATGTCTATGTAGTGGCCATTTTGCAACAGACCAGTGGTCTTCAAAAGAAATCGGCACGCTCACGAAGAAGTTCATGATGATCGAGCAGCAGGAGAGCTTCTACCGCCCCGAGTACGACGGCATCACAGGCCTGGCGTACGAAACGCTCGCACAGCCCACGTCGTCGCCGCCTTCATCCTTCTACGAGGACCTTGTGAAGGCCGGTGGTACGAAAGACGCGTTCGGCATGCAGCTCTGCGGCATCATGCAGCCGATGCTGACCACCAAGTCCAACTTCACGCTGCATGCGGGCCAGCTGCTCATCGGCGGTATCACGGGTACGAAGGGCGAGTCATACTACTCGGACCCCATGCTCTACTCGCCCATCGCACGAGTGAGTCCCTTTCTGGTTATCGGTTTTTCTTACTCTGTTCATGTGTGTGGTTATTCTAACGCATATGATTCCTCATACTGACAACAGGAAGCGTGGTTCGTGGTCGTGATCTCCGACATTGGTTATGACGGGAAGAGCCTGGGCATCGCGTGCAACAAGTACAACGACCCGCAGGCGATCATCGACTCCGGGACGAGCAACCTCGCGTTCCCGTCGGAGATCTACAATGCGCTCATGGCGCAGATCCGCGCCGCGACGCTCAAGGTGCTGCCGAACTTCGATATCAACTACTTTGACGCAACCAAGTCCTGCTGCGGCATCGACTACTGCAGTCCGCAGATCTCGAGCGCGGTGCTGCTCACGCTGCCGTCGATCTACATCACGCTCGCGCTGCAGAACGACGGCTCGACCGCGACGAACCAGCACTTCACGGTCGAGATCCCTCCAGAGTACTACTGGCGACCAGAGAAGAATGGCGCTGGCAATGATATCCCCTGCCGCGCGATCGGCATCTCGGAAGGAAGCGCGATCATGCTCGGCGACGTGTTTATGGATGGGCTCTACGCCTACCACGACCGAGCAGACAAGAAGGTACGTCTGATGTGTATGTATGTAGGTAGAGGCTAAGAGGTGTCATGTTTCCTGAATGCGTCCTAACAAACTCGCCTTGTTTCTATGGGTATTCAGATCGGGCTCGCAGTCACGCAGAACTGTCCGAATGGCGTCAAGTCGACCAAGAAAGTGTACATCGCGACGGACAAGACGGACGACTGGTGCTCATGCTTCTCGTCCAACTTGAAAGGCAAGACGGTCATCGCGCGCCATTTACCCTGGGGCTCTGGGTGCTTCTTCTGGGTCTGGTGGATGTATATCGTGCTCGCAAGCATCGTCGTGCTCTTCATTGCTATCGGCGTGATCGCGTACTGGCACGTCATGGACCAGAAGATGAAGCGTATGAAGGCGAGCGCGCGGCTGCACCACGGCTCGGACGCACCGACGCGCGCTGGCTCGGCGAGCTCGAGCGCTGCACTGATTCCACCGGCCGCGCCATCGGGCTACAGCAACAACAAGCCGCCGAGACTGCAGCAACCGCAAGAGCTCCAGCAAGCGGAAGAGTACCGAAACAGCAACCACGACGACGACGCTGGTGCTGGCGACTTCTACGTGAAGATGGGCTCGCCGCACTCGACCTCAGCCGCGTCCGACACATCGAGCATCGCGCTGCTGTCGTCGCCGAGCATGTCGCACCAGAATCGGCTCTCGCGGCGGCTGTCCACGGGCAAGAAGCCCCAGCACCCGCGCGCAAAGGCCTCGTCGAGAGACTCATCCTATGGGAGTGAAGAGCTCTAATTGGTGTCTGGCTGGTAGCCAACACATGGATGGCTACATTGATGTAGAGCAGAACTGCGCTGTGTGTGCGATGACGTCGCTTGTGCAGGGAGAGTATGAATACTATATTTTATATGCGCCTCTGTGGCGTTTATTCATTCTTTGAGCCGTATGTGTGTGTTGTTATGGCCCCATTACCAGATGCCAGGCAAAAGGGAACGTGTTGCGTCACCAAGCCGCATTGTGAGTCGCTTTCAGGTCAAACATTGGTTGGCTCTGTTATCACCTGAGTCAAAAAGACTCGGATGTTATACAGTGTATTTGTATGCGTGGATTCACATTTTTAAGTCATATTATATTGAAGAAACTGTTCAGAGCAATGGGTTCAACGTCTTTGAGAGGGTTGTCGTCCAGTTGCGATAAAATCAGAGAGCGCGGAAAACCTTCAAGCACCAAGTGAACGAGCGAGGAACTGCTTTCAGAGCCCGCGCTCACATCCAAGGTATGGCTGGCTGGGTGTTCATTCCGCGCATGGCTTCGATGCAACGAACACGCGCTCGTTTGCTCGCTCGTAGTAAACTTGCAGAGCACCCAACCGCTCCTTTTTCCATCAGTCGTCCTCAACTTGGCTTGCTTGCACAAGTCGACGAGCACCTATCAGTTTAAGCATACTTGGATACACCTCAAAATGAGTACTACGTGCTTTACCCTACATATATAGGCTCGTAAAGCTGAATCAGCATAAATATGTATGCATCTACCGTATTTACACAGGTTTAATAACGAAAAAGAAGGTAAATAGAAGCCATTCTCCTCAACCAAAGTGAGGAAAGCAAGAGAGTGGGCCTGTCCCCCTCTTGCTCTCATTGGGCGAAACGCATTTCAATCTTTTCTCTATGGCAACAGCAGCATTCACACACTTGCAGCCCACCACAGTCAGCAAATAGACAGCGAGCAGCAGGCGGAAGGAAGAGAGGCGAGGCGCATGATGGACTTCCGCTCCAGCCCTCCGCAGAATGGCACTACCGGCAACGGGCGCGGCCTGCGGTCCGACTCGGCCGGCTCGGACGACTCAGGCTTCGGCGACGACTCGCTCTCGCAGGACGAGTACGTGCAGCTGCGTCTGCAGAAGATGAACACGCTCATGGGCTTCGGCGGCGAGCCGGGCATCGACGAGCTTGATGTCGTCGCGAGCGCTGCTGATGGCGTGGGCGCTCTGGACGACGCTGGTGGTGCATACAACAGCGCCGCTGCTGGGCTGCTCACGGAGCAGAAGAGCCCGCCGCCTTACGCGGACAAGAAGCACCTGACCACGTACGAGCGGCTGCAGGCGCTCTCGCTCAACGACGGCAACCCGTCGACGCTGCAGCTCGTGGACCAGGGGCTGTCGCTGCCGGCGCCGTCATTGCCGAGCCTCGACTTCGACTACGGTCTCGGCAATCACATGTTCATGACGGACGACGACGAGGACAACGACGAAGACGACGCGTACGTGATCACGTGGGAAGGTGGCCAGCTCGGCCTGCTCTTCAAGGCGAACCCGGCAGGCCAGGTCGTGATCCGCCGCGTGAACAAGAAAGGTACGGCGCTTGGGCTGCAGTTTGCGCGCGCCGGTGACGTGCTGGTCGGACTGAATGGGATCACGGTGCAGGGCGTGCCGTTCCTGGAGATCATCGAGCAGCTCAAGAACCCGCGCTTCCCGCTCAAACTTGAATTCGAGCCGCTCAAGTTCGGCGCGCTGCCCCCGGCAATCATGCAGGCAACAAGTGCATTGCCACCGTCGTACACATCCTACGCTGCTGCGCCAGGCAGCCGAGACGGCCTCTCGCCCACGTCGTCGGCGGGGACAGTCGAAATGACGGACCAGGAGTCCTCGTTCGTACACGTTTCACGACCCGCAGAGGATTCCCACGACGACCGCGGTCTGCGAAGGAGTGCAGAATACGACGTCGTGTGGGACGAAGGTCCGCTGGGCTGCGGATTGAAGAACCGCGGCGGGTACCCGACCGTCAAGACCGTGAGCAGTATTGGCGTGAGCGCCTCGGTCGCGCAAATTGGCGCGGGCGACGTGCTCGTGATCATCAACGGCTACAAGACGCTCGACATCGGCTTCAAGAGTGCGATCACGATGCTACAGCGCGCACCAAAGCCGATTTATCTGCGGTTCCGACGACAGCCGCAATCGCAGGTGGGGGTTAGCAGCAGTGACCCACGAGGAGCTACGACAAAAGCGCGAGAGCCACCGTCCCGTGATCCGTTTGCAGGCGTTCAGCTAGGTCCGCTTCAGTACGCGGTGCTGTGGGCGGATGGACCGCTGGGCATCCAGATCAAGTCTGGTAGCAAAGGATTGGTGTTCGTCTCTCGACTCACAGGTGCAGGCAACCCGGCGATGACGGAGCAGATCACTCCTGGGGACATCTTTGTGCGCATCGCGGACGTGGACGTGGCTTCAAGAGGCATCGCAGGCGCGTTTGAGCTGCTCAAAAGTGTCCAGAAGCCTGTGGTGCTCGTGTTCCAGAAGAGCTGCACTAAAGATGAGGCCCTGGGACCCGTCCCTTCGTTCCGTAAGCTGCGAGAAGAAGCCGCAGGAGGAGCAAGCACCGGAACAACAGCACCAGCATTATCCTCAGGTCACCCGCGAGGCATCACACGAGCAAACAGCGCCGGGCTGCGGCCGGGTGTCAACACAGGTCGACCCGAGTACGAGGAAGAGCCATGGCAGACGCGCACCGCCCCATACCCGTCCAGCTCGATCGACGAGACGATCCGAATGCAAAAGCCTATCATGGCGCGGTCTCAGAGCTACGACATTGACTATGAGGATGCGTCGGAGACTGGCAGCCAGCATAGCAACGCACGAACAGACTACTCGGAGCCGCAACGACAGCAACCCAACCCTGTTGAAGCCGACCACATGCCTCCTCGCTTCTCGGACATCGAAGCCGGTCGCGTCGTCACAGCGGAAGTCACAGCGCTCCCGCCTCCGCCATCGTATCTGGACATGTTCACGCAGTCTGGGCGGTCGCGGGACTTTGGCGACGATCTTCGCAGCTGCGAGGCTCCTCCGCCTCCAGGTTCACCACGAAGCGAGGGCCGGAGCGTCTCCTCGAGTCACCAAGGCGAGCGGTACTCTGCGTTTCCTCCTCCTCCACCGCCGCTTCCATCACACGAACCGGACTCTTTCTCGTCGCTGCCCCCTCCACCACAGTACTCTTCGTTCTTCCCAACGGATGGCTCATCACGACTTCAGGAACTGCGCCAGCAGTACATTGAGACCGAGCGCCGCCGCAACCAGACGCAGCTAAGCGGGACGGTCATGAGCTCGTACTCGGACCTGGATGACTCGGGCGTGATGCGCCAGCGCCACTCATCGAGCGCACGCGCGCCGGCGAACCCACTGCCACTCTCACGTCCCGAGCTCTGGGTGCGATGGAGTGAAGGTCCTCTGGGCATCACGTTCAAGCGCAAGAATGGGCAGATCGTAGTCTCGCGACTCACGGGGGCGGGGTTCTCGCCTGGGCTAGAGCAGCTGCGCACGGGGGATTGGCTCGTGTCGTTCAACAACCACTCGACCGAGCACTTGCGGCTGAGCGAGACGATGGAGATGCTCAAGAGGCTGCAGAAACCCATCGACATGCGCTTCGTGGTGCAATAGAGAGCGAGAGACAGACGGAAATTGTCGAGAGTGGGGGATCGGACTATGGATCCCTCTCATGCGAGCGCGCTTTTAGAAAATATTTACTTTTTTTTGTGTGAGTCTCTCAGAGGTCCAAGCGCTTACGAGTTCCAAGCCGAAGACTCAAGAGATGTGGAAGGCTGCTGTGCTGAAGAGACCAAGAAGTTTCAGAGAGAATGAGAATGAGAGAAAGAGAGAAAGTGCCAATTGGAAGCAAAACTTAAGAAAGCCACAGACGAAATCGAGGACTTCGCGACGCAATTCCAGCGACGACCTTGATATAAACCAGATAGAGCGGAAGGAAAGAAAACGAGGCACTCGGCAGCGACGAGATGTAAATGGCTCTTATGAGTGAATGAGTAGCCAGCCCCGCTTGCAAAATGAGACCGAAATGGGAAAACTTGACATCCAAATTCCAAGTTTTTGATTGGGCATCTACATATCTACAACAGAGCAACAATGACAAAATGGTGAGATTATCTACAACCTACCTACCTACCTTGTTTCAAGGGTTCATACTAAAGTTTAAGAGTGAGAAGAGAGAAAGTCAAAGCAGTAAATACAGCACACTTACTCGACTGCTTTGACCGATACGCCGTGGCCACGTGACGTCACAACTCAAGTGACAAAATCATCCCTAGCGACCGATCTCTTCATGCGCTCGTTGTACCCTCCGCAGCTGCTGCTGGTACTTGGGCTTTGCATTGCCGCGCGCGGATCGCGGCGAGAAGGTCCACGGATTTGGCTGCCACAACAGCCTCGCTCTTCTTCTTCTCGGTCTCTTGGGAATTTGCTGAAACTGGTTCGATGGGTTCGCTCTCGGCGTTTCGAAGTTGCTTGCGCGCGCGGATCGCGTCAAAGAGTGACGCGCTCGTCGGGAGCACCGCTGGCGGCCTCGCAGGAGCCGTTGACGATGATGAAGAGCTCGGTATTCTAGGGTTTGCGGTGGTGGTGCTGTCCGCACCATTTTCTGCTCTAGAGTCTAAGGAGGCTGCAGTTTCAGTGGCGACAACAGAAGACGAGCGCTCTTTCCACGGTACCCGCTTGCATTCAGCAGCTGAGCCACTGTTGCCTTGGCTAGTGATAAGAAGCACAGCGTTCTTCTCTTTCACGTCCTCAAGCAGCTCATTCACGTATCGAAGCGTACCCACAGAGCCTGAGTTGGAGTAGCTGCTGTGAAGCTTGCGAATGTCCTCCGCGAGTAGACACAACAGCTGCACTGCCACCACAGCAACCTGGAGCTCCACTGGAGACCGCGTGTCCACTTGGTCGTTCTCGCGGTTCCGCTTACCCACAATACAGATGCCCGCGCGCTTTGCGAGCAGCAGCACGAGCTCCCGACTCGCCTGCAGCAGTGCATCGCAGTCGTTCGTCGCCGTCACTACGGCGTTGTTGTTGTCATTCTCGGCAGGAAGCCGGAACGCCGCGTCCAGAGTCTTGATGCGCTCCAAGATCGCATCCACTTCCTCCAGCGCCCCCATCGCCTGCGCTACCTCGCGCATGTTCATCTTGTAGTGCGTCTTGAGCTCGCGCTGCCGCTGGTTCGCAATCATCTCGCGCGCGTACGACTGCGCCTCCTGTAGCGCCTTCTCACCCGCACCCTCCGGGTCGCTCTTGACGATCTCCTGCTCAAAGTACGCGTCCGTCTGCGGGAACCCGAGCCCGACAGCGTAGAGCGCCTCGACTTTCTCCTCCGCTCGTACGGGACACGAGAGACCGAGCAGCTTGCAGCTGTGTTTCACTGGCAACGCAGCTGGTTCCTCCTCGGTACTGCTCATCTCGCAGTGCTGGTTGTAACTCCTCACAGCGCTCGCGAGCCCATCGATCAGCTTCTTGTACCACTGGAACTTCTTCTGGCTCATCTCGTCCATTTGCTGACGCTTCCACTCCTGGAACGGTTTCTGCATAACCACGTGCAGCGCTCGCCGTTCGAGGAGTGTGATTCCCGTCGTACGGTGGCCTTCGATCACGCTCGGGTGCATGCGCACGATGTTCTTCGGATCCACGCGAAGCAGCTGCAGCACGTTCGTGCGCTTCAAGCGTTTGGCGAGATCAGCGGGGAACGTTACGCCCGACGGTGTCGTCAGACTCCTGAGCTGCTGCTCGCTCAGGCGAGAGATGTTGACGGGGATCGCGGACCGCAGCAGCAGTAACGCGCGCTCGTTCGCCTCGCGGTTTTCCTCTTCAAAGAGCGCTTCCCTGCGGCGCTCCTCCTCGATGTACTCGTCGGTCATCACCAGCGCCGTGTTGTACTTCTCCATGTCCTGCTCTAGCTTGTAGTACTCTTTCCGTGCGGCCGCCTGCGCCTGCTTGTCGTCCAGCACAAGTTCCGAGGAACCGATTTCCTGCAGTCGTCTTGCGATCTCGGCCACTTTAGCCTTGGCGACCTCGTAGGGGATCACTTCGGCCACGTTGATACCGGCTTGTTGCAGCTGGCGCTCGAGGATCTTGAGCTTCTTCTTGAGCGCGCGGCTCTCTTCGTCGTCGCTCGTGTACACCTCGATCTGCCGCAAGTTGGTGAGGCAGATCGTGTCGCGCGTGACCGCAGCCTCACGCGCCGAGAGCTCCTGCTGCCGGAGCTTTTCTTGGAGTTGCTGGATCATGCTACGCGCCTCGCTGAGTTGGTTCTGCTGCTCGCTCGAGAGCAGCTCCTTCTGGTTCTCCTGGTCCTGGATCTTCACTTCGAGCTCCTGGATGCGGTTGCGACTCGCTTCGACCTCTTTCTCGAGCTGCCGCGCCTTGAGCGCCGCCTCGAGCTCCTCTTCAATGTTGCGCGACGAGAAGGAACTGAACGAAGAAAGTCCGTCACTGGAAGAGGACAGTGACGCGCTCGAGTACGATGAGTAGCCGCACGACAAAAGGGTCGAGAGGTCCAAGTCGTACTGTGACGGCTGTGACGGTGACAACAACGACTTGTTGGTCGACTCGGCGGTCAGGTTCGAGAGCGATGATGCTGTCAGCTTTGCCGGCTCAGATGACGATCGCTGGTCCGACGTGAGCGTCGAGCTGCTTTCCATTGAGCCAGACTCGCGATCCGCCGCCGTCGACACCACCGTTGGCTCGGATGAGACGCCGCTTGTAGGATTAGAAGAGCCATTGCTCACGAGGTCTTCAAGCTTCTTGCGGTATGAGACCGAGCAGCAGGAGCAGATGCGGCACTTGCCCTCGACCACCGACAGGTTCACGGCGCGGAACACGGAGCAACGGCTGCAGATCACTTCGCCGCACATGCGGCACGAGTGGCGTTTGCGCACGAGCACGTTGAAGTCGCGCTCGCAGACCGCGCAGCACCGGCGCGAGCTCTTGACGACCCACTGGTCCCGCGGCACGAAGCAGCGATGGTCCAGCACCATTTGCGACGATTTCTGGCGCGAGACGGATGACGGCGGGCCGTTAGTGTAAGTGGCAGTAGCGCCATTGATCTCCTGCATGCTCACGGATGATATGGTGATGCAGGACTCGTCGCTCTCGTTACTGTCGTGGCTGCTGCTGTGCGTGCTCTCAACCGCGCTCTGGTCGGTCACGTCTAGGTCACTGCTGTAGCTGGTCGAGCGGCCGAACTCGTACTGCTGCTCGACGCTCGTGAGCGACGATGGAGGTACTGCTGGCTGCGCGCACCGCCGGCTGCTGGCTTTCTTGCTGTTGTTGGTGGTGCGCTTGCGACTCGGAGAGATGGACTTGCGCACAACCGGCGCGATCGAGGGCGGGAGCGGCTGCTGTTGAGCTTGTGGCGCCGTTTTCAAAGTGCCACACTCGGTGAACATGTCCTCATCCAGCAGCGACACCAGTAGCTTCTGCGGATACCGCGCGCTCTCTCGCGTCACGGCGTTCGAGCGCTCGCGGCCGGCATCATCCTTGGTAGTAGTCGCATCTTCGTTCTTCTTCATATTCGTACTACTGCTGCTGGTACTCACCGCGCTTGGCTCAAAGAGGATCTGCTGCTTCGTCTTGGCCTTCTGCGCATCGTCTGTGTCCTCAGCTGAGTACAGCCGCACGTTCACGCACTCCGTCGTCTTGGTCGAGTACCGCACGCTGGCTCTGCCGCTGCTTTTGCTGTTGCTTGTACTTGTGCTCTGCCTGCAGCTCACACGCGGGTCAATGAGCGTGTGCTTGGCCGCGGCTGCCGACGCGCGCTTGTTGCTGCTGCGCGCCACCGGGTCGGACGCCAGCGTGATGGACGCGAGCAGCTCGTCGTCGAACGAGCTCATGAGGCTCGGGTCGGAGCTCATGAGCTTCATGAGTGCCTCCTGCTTGGTCATCACCGAGCTGCGCGCGCGTTCCGCCATTACGTGCACGTACGCGTCGCCGCCAGCTCCCTGAGAATGGAGGAGCGAGAGCGTTCAGTCGCACACGTCAGGATCGAGAATGCGGGCCTCTCGCTTGCTTCTGCTTGTTGTTCCAGAATGGAGCAGGCGCCTTGCGTCTCCATAGATAGAGACACCGCAATTAGTTAGAGTCATACAGACACACACACATAAAGAGCCGCCCAGAGAGACACTACCCTGTCCGCCATCATCGAGGGCGAATTGAGAGAAGGAAAGTGGCCGACTTTAGAGCCGTTCATTGAGTTGTCCGCGTTCGAAAATGTGACGCTTCAAGATCCAGTCACTGAGGAGCTCCACTTTATTCCCCCTGTTTATTTTATTTTACTCAGTAACGTTATAGAAAGTTTAATTGCCTGGCTACCACCTTTATAATATCTGTGTAGGACTTGAGTATGATGAACTAGTTATAAAGGGCAGCATTACGGCGCGGAATAATCGAAAGAAGGAAATGTCGAAAGAAACCGCGCAAAAATGAAACATAGAAAGAAAGCCACCATCACCTCCTCCATCATCGCATCTTCTCATATCCCATTGTCTCTGTATGAGGGCGCACCAATTGGAGAGCGCGTACTGAACATGCTCCCCGAGTTCAGCACGCGCTCTTCATTGCGGAATCTGCGCTGTTGCTGCTGGCTCTTGCCGTCCATGAAGGCGAGGAGGTGTACACAGCCAGAAGCACGTACTGCGCGATGCACTCGTTCCCGAGCACCAGAGCGCATTCGTGCGCGCGCTTCGAAGAAGAAACCGCGGAGATGAGATGGAGAGTTGGACACGCGCGCGCATCCGAGTGTTCTTAGTCTAGTCCTGCACTACAGGCAAGTGATGCTTTTGTACTGTGTATGCGTAAGTGTCTGGATATGTGTGTGCTTTATCGGTGTGTATGTGTGAGCTGCTTCGCTTTGCTGCCTGGCTGCATCTGGATTGTCGGACCACCGTCGCCCGTGTTGTTGACGGTTGTCACGTTAATCCACATGCAGCCAGACAAGCAGCAGCAGCGCTTCTTGGTTCGATCACCATCATCGATCTCGTGTTAATCTTGTGTGTTGTGCGTGGACGCAAGCTTGTATGCACTGGGAATACAGTGTGGGCGCGCAACTGATCCGACTGGTTGTATTTGGATTACCGAGCCACCATAGAACTAACTACAGCACTCAGGTCACTGGTGGTGCCTGCCAATTCACATGCATGCAGCCAGAAAGAGAAGCAATGTTCGCGCACGCATGCTGACGCTAGTACTTATGGTGTCGGCTCCTCACCTTGCGCCTTGCAGCCTTACGAGGAGGAAAAGCGCACACGCAAACTCTGACTAGCTGCACCATGAGCTGAATAGATGGATACCCACGCTTCCTGTGCAACTGAAGACGCCACACCACCGTCAATCCATGTCGTGGAGAGCGAAACTGGCTGAGCAACAGCAACCTGCATGAGCCCGTGATGCGACGATGACGAGCTATGACGAGCAAATACAGTATCAGGACGCTCAGCTCCACTTTCACAAAGCCACTCCCATTCATGCAGCAGGCGCCGCAACGGACTCCTTCGCGCGCTCTCCTTCGCACGAGTCGCTCCGAACGAAATGTAGCCCATCGACTGAATGCGAATGCCCGATCTGTCAAGCAAATCTGGTTCGTTCGCCTTTGATACACACGTTTTGCGGGAAAAGATCCAAAGGATTGGTCTGATGCGGATACTTTAGAGCATGATGTTGTCAAATGAGGGGCAAGTGACGCCAGAATGAGGAACATTTGATGTAAAGGAGGAGGAGCACAAACAGAACGAGAATCATGCGGCGTGAATGCGAATGTGCAAGTGTGATGTCTCTGCATGCACATGCAGTGTTATGTATGAGAGCAGTACCGCCGATGTGTGTGATGCGATGGAGACCCACAGTCAGTCAGTCAGTCAGTCAGTCAGGTGGTGGTCTCACGTGGCATCTTCGACATGCACTTCAACGTCAACGTCAGTGCCTTGCGCATTTTGAGCTCCACAAAAGCCAAAGAGCTCATTTGAGTTGAGCTCTAAAATGGAGCGCGCAGAGCCATTCAAATCCGTTCAGCTTGCAGTCGCGTCAGCAGAACTGGTGGTGGTGGAGACGCAGCAGTGGTGATGGATGTGGTTAACAACCTCCTCCTATCAAAAGGGATGGGAGTCCGTCCATGTGTTGTGTGTGATGCGAGTCATTCGAGAACGTTGCCGGCTGTAATTATTGGCGATCAATTATCAGTACATTTTGTCTAGGTACGCGAAATGCATTGATAGGTGATATTTGGGCAGCATGTGCATTGACAAATGTTATTAGCGCTCCATTTCTTCTTTGCCATCTGCGAAAAGCGTACATAAACGGGACCCAACTGCGCAGCTGTATTGCCTCTTATAACGTATATACCTGTCAAATAAGGCTCATTGGAAAACGATTGAGACTAAAAAATGCAGTCAATTACACCTGTATAAAAGCATTCCCTTCTTTATTTGACTTTCAAAATAGAATCGCTTTGTACAGATTTTGTCGTCCCTTTGAGCACAGCAACAAGCTCATTTGGCGGGCTTTGATTGGGGTTCGTGCAGTCCCTACTCCCTCCTTTTGGGATTGGCTGGCCACTCGATCGCTCGATCTGCCGCCCGCCCGATCGCTCAACGCAAAGAGATTGAGCGACGCGGATGGGCCTCTCTGCCACCTGATAGGCGACTTGTCTGTCCGCAGTGCGTCAAGTGCGTCAAGCGCTTTCTATTGGCGAGCGAACCAGCGCAGGAAGTGAGCCATCCGCTCTGTCAGTCAGTCAGTCAGTGTGAGCGGGTCAATCCCAGTCACCCGTGCACGCAAATCACTCATTCAACGCGTCGCCTTCCGCGGAAATCTCAGACGAAAGGTTCCTTCCCCTGGGGCGGGCGGGTTCAACACACGCGCGAGTGTTCTTTTTCTTTCTTTCTCTTTCTCGCCTTGACGAACGACACCATGGCGACCGACGAGCCCATGGCCGACGCGCAAGAACAGCAGGCGGAGCCCGTGGTAAGCGGTGCAGACGACGCGGCGGAGACGAAGAAGACGGCGGATGATGAGGTCGCAGCGCTACCGCCAGTAGTAACACCATCAGTATCAGAAGCAGAGACAGCAACAGCGCCAGACACGGAGAGCGCGCCTGCGCCAGCGCAAGTTCAACCAGAGCAACAACCACGGGCAGTACAGGAGAGCGCACAACCTGAGCCGGATCAAATACAGCAACCGCTGCAGTCCGACACGGCGAGCGAAAGCGATGAGATCGTCGACGCGAAGGAGCAGGTGAGCGTCGATGCTATTGCCATAACGGCAAGTGATGTTGTCGTCGACGTGGATGTGATCGAGCTGGACGACTACGACAGCGAAAGACCGCAGGACCAGGACACACAGCGGACCGAGAGCGTTGCCACCGACATCGCCACCACCGTTGTTGCTGTGACCGACCACCACGCGACGAACCTGCTCCACGAAGCCGTGGAGCGGCAGACGAAGCTGCGCGAAGACAGCGAGAAGACGCAGCAGGAGCAGCTCCTGGAGCAGCTGCAACGCTCGCCGCTCGCGGTCGTGAACCCGCACCCGGAGGCCGTGCAGAGCGAGGCACCGGACGAAGAAGACGTCAAGACGAAGAACATCCCGGACCTCTACTACCTCTTCACGAACGACAAGCTCAAGGAGGAGCCGCTCACGAAAGTGCTCAACTCGGACCCGTTCTGCATTCCGCGGCTCACGGACAACGTGCCCGAGTACCGTCCAGCGTTCAATCCGCTGAGCATCCTCGAGGGTGAAGAGAAGTTGCTGCCGCGTTACTTCCGATTAGATCCGTACGAGGGCATCCCGGGCGTGGGTGGCAAGGCGGCGGGTAAGAACAGCAATGGTGGCGGTGTAGCGGTGTCGCAGCGCGAGAAGAACGCACGCGACCGCTCGACGATGTCGTCGATCCCGATCCGCGCCAAGCAGGTGACCGGCGGCACGAGCGCGTTTAAGGGCAAGACTAGCACGTTCATGGGGACGCTACCGCGCCAGAGTGAGTTCAGCGAGATCGCCGTGCCCGACACGATCTTCCAGCAGACGTTCCGGCCAACGCCGCCGCCACCACTGGCGCCACATCCGAGCTACGCGAGCAAGAGCATCAACAGCATGCACGCAGCCGAGTGGGAAGGTCAACAGCGTCAAGGGCACCAGGGGCCGACGGGGTCTTCAGGGGAGCCACTCACGCCAAGTGCAGCGCTGACCGACGTGATCTTCTTGACGTCACTACACCAAAGCGGCTCTCAGCATCAACACAGCAATGCTACTACGCATTCGCAGCACGCGTACAGCCGCGCGGACCATCAGTTGCGCGACTACTACTCGTCGAAAGAGGCCTCGCACCATCAACAGCAGCACTACAGCAGCCACCAACAGCAATATGATCTGCAGGAGCAGCAACAGCAGAGTATGTACCATCATCATCCACAGGATCTCGAGCATCACCAGCAACAGCAACAGCAACCGGAGAAGCTGACGCGGTACCTACCAACACGAACACACCACTCGTCATCCGGTATGAGCGACCACACGGGATCGCCGACACCCTACATGGACGACGCGTCCTACTTGGGTGGACACCAGCACCAGTACCAGAATGCCAACACTGGTGGTGGACAATACCTGGGGAGTATGTTTGACGACTACCGAGATAGCGAAAGCCACTTCACTGACGATGCGATGGGAGGAAGAGCGTCGTCGTCGTCCATGTACGGAGACGATGGGTCGTCTTCCTCACAGTTTCTCGGCGGAGGTGGAGGCGGCAGCGTCTGCAGCAGTGGCGACAACCAGTCGCTGCAGCCGATCCCAAAGAAGCCGCGTTCCAAGAACGTCTTCCGTCCGTGCACTGCGCCTGGGTGCACGAAAGGCGCGCGCGGCAAGTCGGGACTCTGCCAGAAGCACGGCGGCGGCAAACGCTGTGCGGCGCCGAATTGCTCGAAAGGCGCGCAGGGGAGCAGCACTATGTGTCTCTTCCACGGCGGCGGGTATCGCTGCACGGTGGACGGGTGCTCCACTGGCGCGCGCGGCACATCTGGGCTCTGCGCCAAGCACGGCGGTTACAAGCGCGGCAAGGAACCTGGTGGTGGTGGAGCAAGTCCAGCGAGCTCGAGCGGTGGCAATGGCAATGGCAAGCGCGCCAGGACGCAGCACTCGTCGATGGACTTCGACGACCACAACGACCAGACCATGGACGGCTTATCGTCATTCTCTGCTAGAGAGAGAGTTATGTAGCTGCTAGCGACGGGTTTGAAGCGGGCAGACAGTATTTAAACACACCACTCTGAACACGAGAATATGTTCACACTCACCACTCATACAGATTGCTACAGATCATGAGGTTCATTCATTCATTGGCAATCAAACAAATAGGGAGTTTGCTGAGGCCTCGAGAACTACGAGAGTCAAACTTCACTAACCTGTCATCGGAGCTGGTCGTTTTCTTCCAAGAAGACGTGATTTACAAATCCTTGAAGCAATTTGTCGCATCCACGAGCTCCTTGGCGATCCCAGGCTCCATCGCCGAGTGACCAGCGGTCTGCACGACGCGAAAGTCCGCCTCGGGGAACGCCTTGTGGAAGTCCCACGCCGTCTGCATTGGGCAGACCACGTCGTATCTAAAGGACAGACATATTCACACAAAGTTAGTCCACATGCACACAGTAAGGCTTCTAGGTAGTACAGTATCAGTATCGGTCGATGGTTTTGCTTACCTTCCCTGGACGATGACCGTCGGGATGTGGCGGATCTTGAACGCATTCTCGTTCAGGAACTCGTCATATGGGAAGAAGCCCTTGTTGAAGAAGTAGTGGTTTTCAATGCGTGCAAACGCCTCCGCGAACTTCGTCTCGCTCATCGATTTGTCCTCCGCGTCCGCCTAAATCATTCAATACCGTAGCCACGTCATCCACGTCATCTATGTCAGGATCTCAGTATTCTTTACTTGCCAATTGCGATTGGCCTGAGCGACTTGAATTTCACTTACTGGCGGGATGAGGTTGCTCGTGGTGCGCTCCCACGTGGTCCACGCGAGCGCCGCAGGGATGCGCACGTTCGGGTCGTCGCTCGTCAGGCGCTTGTGGTACGCAGTGAGAAAATCGTGGCGCTCGTCCTCTGGGATGGCGTCGCGGTATGCTTCCCAGCGATCTGGATAGATGAAGCTCGCTCCTTGCTACAGTGCCACACAGAGATGAAAATCACAACACAAGGAGGTCTTTACAGTTAGCTACGCCAACGTAAAGCTACACGAGAGCCGTTTCTCAGTTGTACCTGGTAGTAAAAGTCGATTTCTTTCTTGCGCAGGTGGAAAATGCCGCGCAGCACAAGCTCCATCACGCGCGTTGGGTGGGTGATGGCGTACGCGATCGACTGTAGCAGCAATGAACAACCACAGCAATATCTATGAGCTCACGACCCAGTTGATCCTTCGAATCACGATAGCACCATACATACCAGCGTGCTTCCCCACGAGCCTCCAAATACTTGCCAGCGCTCGATGTCGAGGTGTCGGCGCAGCTTCTCCATGTCTTCAACCAGGTGCCACGTCCTGCATTCAGAAACCAACAGCCACATATGAGCTTGTCACGCATACAAACACATTTCACACTTCACACACATACAGTAAACGTACGTGTTGTCTTCCAAGCACGCATGCGGGGTGCTCCGTCCCGAGCCGCGCTGGTCCAGCAGGATGATGCGGTAGACTCGCGGGTCGTGGTAGCGGCGCATGCCGTCTGAGCAGCCAGCGCCTGGACCACCGTGCACCATGATCACAGGCTGTGGTCATTCATATCACATAACACCATAAGCCCATCAATACGCCCTGACCATAGCAACAGTACACACATTTGCTCGCTCGTTCACCTTGCCGTACGGGTTGCCGCACTCCTCGTAGTAGAGGCTGTGCGTCTTGGAGACCTGGAGCTTGCCGGTGTTGAACGGCTGGATCGGCGGGTAGAGGTAGTCATCTGCCGTGCGCAAAAAGTCCGGCAGCGGGTACTTCTCTTCGAGCGCCTTCTTTGTAGCGGCAGCAGCAGCAATGCTGCTCGCAGCACCTTCCGAATGCGCACTCGTGGAGAACGCGGCGGCGAACGTGCCGACCGCAGCGAGCGACACGGCCAGCGTCACGATGGCTGGTGCGGAGGACGACGCCGTTTTGTGCTGCTTGTCGCTACCGACGTGAACGTCCAGCGGCGCGACGGAGCGGCCGTTGCGGTTGAGTGCCAGCAGCTGCACGCGCAGGGGCTTGCGCGACGCGCGGCCGAGCGAGCGGAAGAGCATTGTTGCTGGGCTTCTTTCTTCTTGAACTTGAGGGCGGATCTTGGGTTTTGAGTGCGCTGGTCAAAATGCAAAAAAGTGAACGGCTAGTTAGAAACGATGGCCCATTTCGTTTCTAAATATATGCGTTTCCATTGAGATTTCTAATGGCAAAAGAAGCAAGTGTCCACGCATTTTGACACACGAAATTCCATTTCTGACCCAGAGGAAATGCACACATGCATCAAACATTATCTTGCCATCTCCACGTCCATGCTTCACGCCCACGGCTGCCAGATACGTTCGGTTTTCACCCGAGCTCCGTGAATCTGCTTGGCGAAGACTACAGCTGGGCGAATGGTATCAGTTCCGAACGCTTCTTGGTGGTGGTGACAGTGTGCGGAGTTGTAGTTTCTCTTGCGAACATTGCCGTATTTGTTTTTATTGAACTCGACCCCACTCGTTTTGTGTGCGTTTGCTTGCCGTGTCACCATGCTTTGCTTTTTGCTGGCATGCCACTGCTTCCTGTGCTATGCGTATATATTTACTTCTTCTTCTTCAGTAGCTTCTTATTGCGCAGCTCTTCTCTATAGTCCTCGTACTCGCCGTATCGCGTGCTGCACACCACAACGCAAACATGACATTGAACACATAAATGAGATGGATCAGCATGATACATCAAGGCCATATTCAAATAAATACATACCTCCGCTCTTCCTCGTGCTGGATCTCGTCAAAGCTTGCCTCCATGTTGTACGAGTCGACCGAGTCGAAAGAGTAGCTCCGCTTACGGTTTTTGCGGAACATGCCCGAGATCACGCCGGGCGTGTACTCATCGCCGTCGCTCACCACGAAGCTGTCGTCGCTGTCTTCGTCGCTGTACGGGTTTCTCCGCTTCGGCATCGGGCGGTCGCGGCGCGCAGACTGCGGGCGCGAGGACGCCGCGGTGCGGTGCTTGCGCTTCAGATCGTCCAGCGCCTGCTGGATCAGGCGGTGGTGCCCTTTCTTCGGGATCAAACCCGGCAAGTCCTCTTTCTCGATATTGCCGAGCAGCTTGATCGAGTCAAAGCCGTTTTCAAAGAACGCCGGTGCGTACTCACTCATGTCCACTTCCAGACCTGCGAGCAAGAAAGCGAGTAATCACCATGCTAGCCATTAACTGATGCTCAGCAATTACCAAAGCAGGGTAGGGTTCAATTTCGTACCTTTAAGCCACTCGACCACCTCTCGCTGACTCTCATTGTACGCGACATTCTTCTTCTTGGCGCCTCCGCCTGTGCTGGTCGTCGCGCTGCCCCTGTTCGTCGGATTCTTCTTGACACCAGACTTTGTCGGCGGAGGCGCGCCGGCAACACCACACACGCGAGGGAACATCTTGTCCAAGAACGCCTTACGGTCGTTTATTGGCGGCTCGGGTACGATTCTGTTGTCGCTGGTGCTGCGTGAAGCACCACCAGCCCCCGCAGATTTCGCACCAGCTCGTGATGACGATGCCCCGCCACCTGATGCTCGCTGCCTACTTCCCGAGCTACTGCCTCCTCCCGAAGATCGCCCAGGGTCCGTGTAGTAGACGTCGTTCAGACTGCCGTTCTCGCGCAGGTTCTTCTCACGGAGCGCGCGTAGTTTCTGCTGGCGAATGCGATGTTGCTCTTCACGCGATCTGTATATGAAATGACCACAGCAATGAGGCATCCATATACCATTAGATCAGGCAGCCTTTCCCACCCCCACATAACGCTGTCAGCAATAACCAAAGTCAACAGCACATGTAAGCTTACAAAACGCCGCCTGATGACGCCGATGGGCGTGTAGCTCCGGGCATCATGATCGCGCGACGAGCGGCGGGGTCCGATGACGACGACGACCGGGACCCTGCGGGCGCCGACGCTGCTCGCACGGTCGAAGTGCGCGGCGGCGTGATGGTGCGTCGCTGCTGCATGAGCCGGTTCTGCGCCACAGAGCTCCGGGACGGTGCGGCAGAGATCGTCACGCCCTTCTTGCCCTTGGTCATGGGGCGATTGATCACCTGCAGTGTCCGCGAGTCGCGCTTCGCCTTCTCTGACGCGTAGCTTCCCTGCAGTCGCTTACGCGCTTGCTCCAAACGCTGCGCGTCCGCACCTGCACACAATAACAACAGCATGGCAAAAGGGTGAGCCATAGCTATGACGCAACCAACCAGTGATTATACCGTCATCCCCCACTCACCTGCCGTGGACGTCGACGGGTTTGCAGCGCCGCCGCCGCCGCCTCCGTAGCTGGTCCTACTGTTGTTGCTGCTATTATTACTACTATTCCTGGCGGCCTCCTCCTTGACCTTGGCGTCTTTGACGCCGACCTGCTGCATCCACTTGTTCATGAGGCTCGTGCTGTAGCCGCGCACGATCTCGTCGTCGTGCTTGGTGAGCTTGCGCACCATGGCGCCGATGTTGGTCTGCTTGAGCAGGTCCACATCCACCTTGAGCGTCGTGAGCTTGCCCAGGATCTGCTGCATGCTCGGCGCTACGGACTGGTCGGACGTCCACCCGTCGCGCTTCACGACGCTCTTGATCTGCTGCGCCATGGCGGCCACCTGATCTGGAGACGCCATCTCGCCCTCTCTCTGCAATGAATGTACCAGTAGGTCTGTCGGTCGGTCAGTCGTGGACCAGGAGCGTCGTCGTCGTCGTCGAGCTGCGAAGAGTGTCTACGGGTTGTCTCTCGCCTCGCCTCTCTTCCTTCCTTCAATTAGAGCCACGCCGCGTTCTCTGTTGTTTTTTGTATGGAAACAATAGCAAGAGAGCCAAACTGACTGCGTGGCTCACTGAGCCAAATAAAATAGACAGAGCGTTGTTTTACTGGGAGAGAGGGGGAGATCCCGATAAAATACGATTCTGGAAGGTAAGTAGTACTGTTAACGGTAGTGTTAAGTGCGATGCGGATGGAATCGAAGTTAGACGGATGCACGCGGTAGTTGCATCAGTTTAGATGGATATCATCAGGTCTGATTGACAAGCAACGCGATAGCTAGAGCAATGGTGCACCTGTTGCTGCGGCGCTCGCCGTGTGTCTCTGCTGCTGCTGCTGTGCAAAGAGCTACGGCCGCTGCTTCTACCAGCAGATCCGCAGCAGCTGGACGCACTCACCACCGCAGCGTGTCGTATATCCTGGGCATTGAGACCAGCTGCGACGACACGGCGGCTGCAGTGCTGGACAGCGACGGCAACGTGCTCAGCAACGTGATCTCCTCGCAGTGGGAGCTCAATGCAAAGTGGAAAGGTGAGTGGTAGCTAGCAATACCGATGGGCGTGCATGCGCGTTTGCGAGGAGATTCTAATTGGACGGGTCGCTGGCGTTTTGTGATGTGCTTGTAGGCATTGTGCCAGCGCTTGCTGCACGAGCACATGAAGAGAACCTGCCCCACGTGATCAGCGCCGCCATCGAGCAAAGGTAACACTAGCAGCAGCTGGCGCTTTAGGATGCGCATTCAAAATTTGTGCTTACAGTATATCGTTTGTGTCCTGCGACTGCGGCGAACTAGTGGCTTGAAGAGCGTCTCGGAGCTGTCTGCTATTGCGGTGACCGCCGGTCCGGGGCTATCGCCGTGTCTCGATGTCGGGCTCATCGCCGCGCGAGACCTCTGCATCGAGCACCCATCTGTCGATTACCTCCAGATCAACCACCTCGAGGTGCGCTCTGCCTGCGACATGCAGTTGACTGTATAGAGAAGCTGATCTTCATCTCAAATCTCACCTTGTAGGCACACGTGCTGGTGTCGAGACTACCCCAAGAAAGCGTCGCTCGTCCTGAGTTCCCCTTCGTCGTGCTGCTCGTGTCGGGTGGCCACTGCTGCCTCGTTCTCGCAAAGGTATGCTGTGAGATCTTGCAGAGTTGCCATCATAGAGCTGACAAGTTTTAATCATCCTTCTCTCTGTGTATGTTTGTATGGTTTAGGGCATCGGCGACTATGAGTTGCTGGGCAACACGTTGGATGACTCAGTGGGTGAAGCGTTCGACAAAGTGGCGCGCATGCTCGACATCACGTCCGACAAAGGCGTGCACGGTGGACGGCTGATCGAAAAGATGGCTTCGCGAGGCAACGACCGCGCGTTCGCGTTCCCAGAGCCCATGAAGCACCGAAAGGTGGGTCTTTGTGAACTTTGTATTGACTTCAGAAACAATAGACTACTCTCCCTCACTATTGTCACTATTGACTCTTGTTGTTCTAGGACTGCGATTTTTCGTATTCGGGTCTGAAAACCGCCATGCTGCGCGAAGTCAAGAAGGTCGAGTCAGACCATCATGATCTCACTGTCCTTTGTCTTGTATGTATCCTTAACGCTGTATGGTGTAACTTATTGTGTCTTAGCTTGGTGAGCTGGATGAAAAGACCAAGGAAGATCTTTGTGCGTCCTTCCAGCGACGCGCTGTGGGGCAGCTGCTCACGCGCGCGCAACGAGCGTGTCAGTGGGGTAAAGAGCGACTCAGAGGCGAGAACATCAGCAGCATCGTACGTTGCAATGGATCTCTTTCCAATTCGCCTTACAGTCTGTTAACCATTTGGCTTGTGCGTGCGTGTGATGTTCTATTATATCCTTAGGTCGTCTGTGGTGGCGTGGCATCGAACCAGTACCTCCGCCTCCAAATGGAGCAGGTCGCCGCGGAAGAAGGTGTGCGCGCGATCTTCCCGCCAGCTAAGTACTGCACGGACAACGGCGTGATGATCGCCTGGGCGGGGCTCGAGCGCCACCGCAGGGGCATGCGAAGCGACCCCACGACCGCGCGGTACACGCCGCGATGGCCGCTCGAGACCCTCGAGCCACTGTAGACAATTTCCACTTGGGTAGATGCTGTATAGAGAGAGATAATAGACCTCAATTAGAGCCTTTAGATTTGGAAATCTCTCCTTCATTTCCGAATGGATTGCCGGATCTTCATCTGCGTCTCCGAGAGCGCTCGGAGCTCCCGGAGGATCTGCTCGATGCTCCCCTCATTATTTCCACTATCGCCCTTGGCATTCGGTTGTTGGTACTGGTCGCCTAATGCTGCAACTGACCTGCTTTTGCTTCCTCTCCTCTCTTTCCCATCTCTATCTCTATGCGATTGGTTCTCCGCGTCCCTGTTGCTGCCAGCAGCAGCCACTTCTATATTTTCATCATCCCCTTCACCATTGCTCACAAACGCGTGGAACTCGTGGTAGTCGATGAAGCCATCCTGGTTGGCGTCGAACTTGAGCATGAGCAGCGTGAGCTCGCTCTCTGTGAGCTGGAAGCCGAGGTTTTCCATCGCGAGCTGAAAATCGACCACTGAGAGTGCGCCGCGCCCCGTGCGGTCGTACTGGTAGAAAAGCAGTTTGGTCTCGCGCGCCGAGAGTCGGGTCTTCTTCTGTTGCCACTTCTTGAGAAAGGCGCGCCGGTTGAAAAAGCCCCACAGCAGCTCGCCGTAGTCTATTTCCCCGCTGTGGTTCGGATCGAAATGATCGAAGAACACGCGAGACTGCTCTCTGGTGAGTTTGACGCCATGTGCGAGCAGCGCGTTGGCAAACTCGTCGCGACTCAGTGTTCCACTGCGATTCGTGTCAAACTGGTGGAACGTCTCGAGCAGGTGGTCATTTTTGCTATGACCACTTTCTGCTTTCGTGGACGAACTGTCCAACACGCGCTTGATCTTGAGCATCGCGCTCTCGAACGTCCCAAGCGCGACGATATCGCCAGCGTCCTCCGCCGCGTGACGGCGACCATGGAGGTCGTAGACAAACGGGGTGTCTACCAGATCGTAGTGTCCATCTCGGCTGGACCTTGTTGTCACAGTAGTGAGTTGAGCGTCCATCTCACGCTGCGAGAGCGGACCCGTACCTAGGATCGGTCCTTTCACGTGCCTGTCGCCTCGTCCAATCACGACGCGCATCGTCTGCGAGAGCCGCTCCTGCTCTCTCTTGGTGGCGATCCTTGTGCGCTTGACCTGCGTCTCGAGCGAGTAGAGCAGCTCGTGGTACTCGAGCGTGTCGGCGATCAGCTGCGAGACTTGGCGGGAGTCATCGCGCTTCTGGTCGTGCGCGCGGAGTCGGCGCTGGCTCTGGGTCAGCAGCTGCTGCCTCCGCAAGTGCGCGATGGTCTCGGTCTTGCGCTGCAAGTCTTTTGCTGCCTGGATGTCCTTCCGGGACTTGGCGAGCTCCAGCTGGAACGACTTGCGGTCCTGCGTCCACTCATTATTCAGATCCGCGTCAAAGTTGCTATTGCTGCAGGTGGCAGAACGGCAAAGAATTCGCGTGGACGTGGGCTCAAACATGTACTGGGACTTGGTTACCCTCCGCGTCTCTGAAGCCATCGGACCCGTTGGGTGGGATACCGGAAGCTCAGGTTGAAGTTGGACACTGGTGGCCTTATCCATGCTTTCCAGTCCCAGAGTACTGCCAGTACTGGATGCTGTTGCAGTGAATGCTGAGAGCTTTGAGCTGTTGCTCTTGGCGCTCTCTAGCGCAGACTTGAGGTTGTTGGCTGCTTCCGGCCACGCCCGGTGCCTAACTGCGTTGTGCGGTACCGCCAGCGATGGATCCTGGTCTTGATCCTCAGGGGCCACATGCTCATCTCCTCCTCTCCCATCCGTTTCACCAAACTCTCGCGGCGGCGTGTCGCTGGTTTCTCTATCATCTTCATCATCTTCATGGCCAGCAATCTCATTCGCGCGCACTGAGCGTTCTTCGTAATCAGGCAACTCTTCTTCATCATCTTCATCTCCATCGCTCTCTTGAACCTCTCGCTCCCCTTGTTTCGACTGAGCTGCTGATGGCTTCGCTGATAGCTTCACTTTTGCGAGATGTGGGCCGACAACCGCGATCGGATGCTCAGCTCCCTGTTCTCCGCAGATGAGAAGGTTCCACGCTTCTGCCTCTCTGTCTTGCACGAGGATCATCCGCGAGAGCAGCCACAGCACGATCTCCTCTCGTGACGGAGCGGTCTTGCCCTGTAACAACCACTGGCGCACCGTGTCATCAATGTTTCGCTGTTGAGGTTTTAGCTTCTTGTTTGGATTGCTGCTCTCTATAGACCGCGTCCTGAGCTGTGCAAAGCCGTTTGTGTGAGCGTTGACACCATCACTGCTCACTGCTCGCTCGAAGGCACTCGCCATGTGCTGCTTGGTTACTTTGCGCACCACTCGCACAGCCACATGTTGCTGATGTCTTGTGCCCTTTGGCAGCAACTGCGCGGTGGTCGCAGTGAACGTGAGCGCGTACTGCGGCGAAGACTCCTCTGTGACAGAGACGCCCGTGGTCACAAACCGCTGCTGCTGCTCTGAGTCTTGTACCCACGGCGCCTGCATGAGCCGCAGCGCAGTGCGTTGCCATGTGAATGGCTTCGCATTCCCTCCAGTTCCAGCAGCAGTACACTCAGCAGCAACACGAGGACGGACAACGGGCGGCTGCTTGGCTTGTCGCATCAGCAACAACTCGCAGACCACCGCTGGTTGATATGGATGAATGGCTGGTAACTGGTGACTAGTGAATGGCGGAGGGAAGAAAGATGGCAAGCAAGAAAGAGAGATGGCTACGCCTTCTCTTTTTTTTCCAACCACGACCTTCTTTTTTCTGGTTCCGTGATGCGATCAGATTGACACACAAGAGAACAACGGCCACGCGTTTGCACACACACACATACACGCACGGAGGAGAAGGTTGACAGGTTGACAGACAGAAGCAAAGGTTCGCGAGGCAAGAAAGCAGAGGGCGGAAGAGAGAAGGAGAGACACGTAGCAGAGGCTCAATGCACATGCATCCAGCGTCATCAGCCACGCAGCGGCTATTACGAAAAGGGCGGACCTCAACGTGAGAGAGAGAGCAAGTGAGCGAATCCGATAGTAATTAATGTAACGGTTTCGCGCGTCCTCTCGCGAGCCTTGGATAATGCGTACTTGAGATAAAGCATAGAAAATGGATGTTGAATCGATTCTGACTTCAAATTCGATGCAGTTCTGGAAATGTAAACGATACATGATAGATGTCACTTCTGATGTATAAAGATATTTGTATATTCATGAGGTTAAATACCGGGAAAGATCGCGTTTTGTACCTGCAGTTCCGCATCTTTAACTCTTCCTCCACCTCGCTTTACAAGCCCCTACCCAGTCTCATCTGATTCCCAGCTGCTGTCATCTCAACCAGGTGTGTCATTAAACCGCAAGGCATCCTTTTTGGAGCATGCCATTAAACAACCAAATGTCCTTATTTCAAATCATGGCGAGCAGCTGGCATTCCACAGGAATGATGGTCACGCTCCCAAGAGCTCCCTGATTGATGATGGATGTATGGAGAGCATGCATATCACCCGGAAGCGTGAGAGAAGCAGCAGCTCCAGCGTCCGCATAATCAGCGCAGCACTTCTTCACTCGGCCACTCTCACAATTACTGATTGCGGCGGCGCTTCCGTGAATCTTTCCCGCGTTGTGTTCTCCATTCCCACCCTCCCGCTCACCGCTGTCTGTGGCTGTCTGTGGTTGACTGTGGCTGTCCGCCCACCAACGCAACGCGACGCAACTCATTCGTGGATTCACTGGCTCGGAGTAACAGCATACCCTGCCATCCTTGTCGGCCTGTCCATTTCGTAGCCATATCACGATAGCACATGCGCCGTAACGCGACCGGACTGCTGGGGCTGCTCGCCGCCGTGTTCCTGCTCTCGCTCGGCTGCTGCGGTGGACCCGTCGCGGGCGACGAGGATGCCACGGACTACGACGATCTGCATCACGACGATCTCCACAGCAAGAGCGAGCATGCCGATGCACCGCAAGCGATGCGCGCGCGGCCCGTGCTGCTGATCCCGGGCTTCGCGTCCTCACAGTTGCACGCGTGGAAGAAAGTGACGTGTCCGCACTCGATCCAGAAGAACTTGTATCGAGATGTGAACATCGGCGACCGTGAGTGGCTCTTTCTTCGTTGAAGCTATGATGACGAGTATGCGTTGGACAATAGAAGACGACTGACGTGTGTGTGTGTGTGATGCTGTTGTTGTTGTTGATAACGATGCAGGCATTTGGATCGACGTGGCGCGCATCCTGGCGCAGGGCGACTGCTGGGTGCGCTGCATGAAGCTGCACATGACCAACCAGAGCGAGATCGACTGCAAGCTAAGGTGAGCGCGCGCATAGATCATGATCAGTAGTGTAGCCATCTGTCTGTCAATGGCACAACAGCCCCAGTAACACGGTTGTGTCTTCTATTTGCTTGTGAGAATAGAGCGGCGGACGGCGTCGCCACGATCTCGGAGCTCGACCCGGGCCTCCTCACTGGCCCGCTCTCGACGATCTGGGGCACGCTCATCCGCGACCTCGTCGAACACTTTGACTTGGGACCCGACCAGCTCGTCGTCGCGCCGTATGACTGGCGCCTGCCGCCCTCCAAGATGCAGCAGCGCGACAAGTACTTCAGCTCGCTCCGGAAGAAGAGTACGTGGTGCATTTGGTATCAAAGCATCTTGTTGCCGTTTATCCGAATCCTAATAAGAGCATTCATGATATCTCTTCTCATCTCTATATGCATAGTCGAATACACGGTGGGGCTCCACGGCGACAACGGCGGTATGGTCGTGATCGCGCACTCGATGGGCAACGGCGTCTTCCGCTACTTCCTCGAGTGGCTCAAGCTCGAGCTCGGACGCAACCACTGGCAGAAGTGGATCGACAAGCACATCTCGACGTACTTTGCCATTGGATCCCCACTCCTGGGCAGCTCCGAGGCGCTCGAGCTGCTCAGCTCGGGGATCACGCAGGGGCTGCCGATCACCCAGAAGGAGATCCGCAAGCTCGTCGTCACGTTCGGTAAGGTATTGGTGGTACTTTGAGCTAGGATGCATGGGCTAAATGGCTAACGCGTTTGTTGTGGCAATTAATCTACAGGCTCGATCATCAGCTTCTTGCCGATCCCGTCGACGCTCAACTCGTCCCACGACACGGACACGATCTTCAACGTACGCTTGGAAGCCACAGCCGGCAACCCCAAGCGTGAGAAGAACTACACGAGCACCGAGGTCGTGTCCGGCCAGTTCTTCCGCGACATGGCCGAGCGCGATCCGATCTTTGGTGACCTCGAAAAAGTGCGCAAGAGGTATGGAAATGGATATAGCCAATGAATCGCGATGGGTAACTCTGCTTCTGCATAGCGGATGTCTGACGACTTTGGTGTGCTGTGCATTTATGTGAAGATTCTATGAAGACGACGATGTCCTAGACCACACTGTTCCCTGGGAGCGACCGCCCATCGCCTCCGTGTACTCTGTGTACGGCGTCAACCTGCCGGTACGTACATCAGTCTGTCACCGAGTATGCATATAGATGGGTATTAGAACCAATTTCTAAATGTTGTGTGAATTTGATTTTCCTAGACAAAACACAACTACAAGTACCAGGACACGGACACCGAGGGTCACTGGTACCAGCTCTCGCTCGAGAACGAAGATTCCGCGCGGCACGCGTGCGGCAAGACCGGCGACGCCACGGTGCCGTACCACTCGCTCTCCTGGGCTCATACGTGGCTCGGAGGCAAGGACACGCTCATCAATGTCACGCAGGTGCCACAGTCGGTCTACTTTTCCTCAGACAGTGTGCGAACGTTCCAAGCGAAGCGCAGCGCTGAGAGCCATCACGCGCAGTACAAACTGCACGGGAGAGAGCAACCCATGTGCTTGTCTTCAGACATCAACTCAGCGGCGGCAGCGGGGCTCCTCGAAGGGTTCTTCAAGTCGTCCACGCTCGACCAGATCACGTTCTTCGAGCAGCGCAAAGTCCGAGCAAACGGCGCCGTCCAGTCGGTGAGTGCTCATGACATAGACTGAGAGGCGAATTGGCTCATAAAGTGAGGTGGCTAAACTTTTGTACTGCTTTGTTGCTTTGCAGACTGGAGTGTGGGAGATTGATGGCGCCGGGCATCGCGAGATCCTGGGCAACCCAGCGTTTCTGCGTGAATTGCGCGCGGAGATGCGGAATTTATTTACGGGCACGACCAGCTCCGATAAGGTGCGTACCCCATATTTCATCTTTGAGCTGTCCATTTTGTAAAATTTACGACACGTTACGACCATATTCCATTTTTCTTCTTTACTCACCACCACCGTATTTCACTGCAATTTGACAGACTTCGCGACCTCCAGTGATCGACAACGACTGCTACTGGAACTATCGCCAGGCCAAGTGCGAGTTCTCCGAGTTCTGCGAGTACCGCTACTCGTTCGGAGACGTGACCCTGGATCAGTCCTGTCGCCTTCGACTACGCAGGAATCGTCCAGTGGCGCCTCGCCCGCCGCTCGTGGAGAAGAGCAAAGTCAACCAGACGCCCTCGACTGAGGTGGCGGTGGCGGTGACGGCAGCGCCGGCGGTCATGTCGCCGTTCCTCGACATCGCGCGACCGTACTGCTCGGCGCCGTGCCAGCCGCTGGATCGCGAGCTGGCCACCACGAGGCAGCCGTCGTCCAAGAAAGGCGACATGGTCTGCACAAAAGCCTGACTTCCGACATTGGTTGGGTTGCTCTTTGGGGCTGTTCTTCCTATATCTAAGCGGAACTATATGAGTGGAGAGAATGAGTATAGTAAGTAAATAAATCCAAGTGACAAATTTTGAAGCAAAGTAACCCCTGTTTTTTTTAAACTGGTGACGCATATGGTTCATGAACAATGACAATGTATCGGTCAGTGGCTTACCAGCCAAAATGCGTGGCTAGCTAAACAATCAATTTGCTGACTGCTGTCGTTCTCTACTGCAAGAGCGCATCAGCGTGGAAGTTGACGTGCTCCTCCACGAACGTCGAGATGAAGTAGTAGCTGTGGTCGTAGCCCTCCTGTTTGTTTTTTCCACAACCCCACAATCATACCATTCCACCACGTATTAATATCAGGTTTTCATCACATACGTACGCTTCATAGCAACTCAACAGCCATCACCGTACCTGCATGCGAATCGTGGCTTTCTGGTTCACCTTTTGCGCCGCAGCCTGCGCGTTTCCAGTTCAATAGAGCAATCAATCTTCAGTCTAAGCCACACCCGAGCAAAGGAGCCCCAGGATATGTGTACGCACCTCGAAGGCCTCTGGGAGCAGCTGCTTGTCGTGCAGGAACTGGTCCTCGCTGCCCTGATCGATGAGGATCGGCGCCGCCACGGGGCCGTGCTTGAGGATCAGTTGCGTGGCGTCGTACTGCTTCCAGGTCTCCTGGTTCGGCCCCAAGTAGCCCGTGAACGCCTTGATGCCCCATGGACATTGGCTCGGGTGCGCGATCGGCGCGAACGCAGAGATTGACTTGTACTGGTCCTGTTGTGAAGGCGTGACAAGGAAGTCAGGTTAGTATGAGGCGAGCCGCACTGAAGTAAAAGAACTGAGCCAGACGTGCCGGGTTACGGATGCCAAGCACGAGCGCGCCGTGGCCGCCCATCGAGTGACCCATGATCGAGTGTTTGTCCTCCGACACGGGGAAGTTGGCCGTGATGAGCGCTGGCAGTTCCTATTCACGGTGTTCGCAACAGACAGCCAACAGCCCACACAACACATCATGAGGAACCTAATACAAGTGAAGCAAAGCAAGGACTGACCGTCATAATTGCGTTCGTACCTTGGTGACATAGGTGTACATGCGGTAGTGGTCCTCCCACTTTGGCTCGGTCGCGTCCAAGTAGAAGCCCGCGGCCGAGCCAAAGTCCCACGAATCGTCCTCGCCCTCAATGTTCACGCCACGCGGACTGAATCATCACCACGCAAGCAGTAATTTAGTCACCATACCCATCAGCATCAGCAATAGCTGTGTACATGTATGCACACACAACACGCACCTAGTGTCCGTGGCGACGACCGCGATGCCGCGTGCCGCCGCGATCTTGGCGGCGTTGGGCGCCTTGACGAAGAGCAGCTCGTCGCTACACGTGAGCCCCGCGAGGTAGAAGAGCACAGGCACCTTGTTGGTCTCGCTGGCGCTCGGCGGCAGGAACACGCTGAACTTCATCGTGCACTTGGTGGCCGCGCTCTCGTGCGAGAACTGCTTCACGGAGCCGCCGAAGAGCTTCACCTGCTTCACGAGCTGCATCTTTGTCTTGCCTGTGGCGTTGGATCTCTTTTGATGTTGGCTGTGTGGAAATCTCAAACTGATGCTTGTCAAACGAGAATTCCAGAATGGAGTAAGTATAGTCAGATGCGTTATATTGTCACAGATCTGCGTGCTTATGAGCGGGATTACCGTACACATCATTCCATTTACGCGCTTTGTAACAAGTGTGCCCGCCCACCAAAGCGCGAAAAAAACTGATTGCTTGCCAGTCAGACCTCCGCTGGAGTTATCGCCTTGACGACTCGCTTGCAGCTATCGAGCTACTTCCCTTTAACGAGCATGAGCAGCGATCTTCTCACGCGAGGACTTGGATTGTGTCCTTCTTTAGCGACCAGAGCCCATTGGCTGGATCCATTCATGCATGGTTTTTCCGATCGAAGTTCAATCATTCTCTCTCTCTCTTGCGATGCTTGAACACCATCCGTCTCCGTCTCTGTATGTTGGTCACATGGTGCTGCAGGCGATGGTGACCTTTGGTCCCTTCGGACTTCGTGTGGCTCGAGTTCAGGACTTGCCTCCATCCATCTTGGAAACGGCGTTGATGATTTTTATCGAACGTTTTGTGGGAATGCTAGCAACAAGCACGACGATCTGTTCGCGCATTTTAAAAACTGCGAGCATATCGTTCACAGCGGAGCTCCACCAACCGTTTTTGATACGATGGCACATCGGTCGCCAGTCTCGGTCTTCAAAGTCAAGACAAATGTGTGTGTGTGTGCGACGGTCAGCAGCTTCTTGATGCCATCGGAGGAACTGTGATCGGCGGAATGTTCTCACAGTTTAACTCAGTCGCGAAGCCTCCACGCGTACCTGCTCCAAGGGATGGACACAAAGCAAGGCACTCCAGCCGCACGATGGGCGAGTCTTGCTGCCGATTGCTCGCTCTCATTTAAAGATGAGCCGCTCTACTCAAAGCATTTGAGCGAGCTGAGAGTCCCCATTCTCATTTCCCCTCTCACTCACTCAAGCACATCTTTTGGTTAGCACAATGTCATTGACAAGAACTTCGAACCCGCAGCTTGCAGCGTCGCTGGCCAGCAGCATCGACTACGAAGTCAGTGGAAAAGATAGCCCGAGTAACCGCTTGGAGGCATCAGATGATCGCTCTTTGATCAACGATGCGAAACAACTTATCGGCCACGGATACTATGCCAGCGATCTCTCACAATTCGGATCAAATATGCTCCATCGCCACGCCGCGACCACCATAGAGACCGCGCTTGGACGAGAAATGCCCCAGATGGAAGTGCGCTTCGAAAACCTCTCGCTCGCGGCAGAGTTTACTGTCGACGCCTCGG